>CAIGQW010055679.1:719020-730800 GCA_903798125.1 Danio choprae | reverse complement strand
AGTTATGACGAGCGTCAAACCAAGAACCAATAGGAGCACCGAATCTGATGACACAATCAGCACTTCAAACCACTGCAAGAAGATGTTGAATACGCTTTTTATCTGGTTTAATTACTGAGAAATATTACCACTACAGTGTTTATGTTTACTCTGAGGTCTCATGTCAGAATGTGGGATAGTGAAAGTGTCACGGATGGATTACTTCAAACTCCAAGGAAGTTTTTTTGCATGTCCATGTTTGGTGCGTCTTCGTAGTCGCTTAGTCTGACATTATGATTACTGAGATCTAACAGTGTGACATAGGGATTATATTTGTGCAGTTTGACAAGCTACAATGATTTAGGATTATCAAAAGTTGCATAGTGAGAGCCGGGGTCTACCTGTAGGTTTAAAATAAGCCTGAAGGACTCAATTAGTTGGATCAGAGGTGCTTAATTAGGGTTAAAGCTAAACTGTGCAGAGCTGTGGCTCCCACATTTGGAGTTCGACACATGTGCCTCGGACCATAAAAAGCTTATTCAAGTGTGTTTGATTGGGGCTGAAGCAAAACTATATCACCCTCTATACCCTTAAATAGTGCACTGTTTGAGGGAGCAGCCATAACAGAGCAGTCATAGGAGCAGCCTTTGTAGCGATGTGCAAAACCATAGTGGACATTCTAATGTGCACTCAATCAATCCCACAATGCACCACGATAACAAGTGTACAACCCATGTGCACTCGACAGGTAGAATACCTAAAATGCACCGTAAGAGTTCTTGCGCTGAATAAATTTCCGTGTCTAACCACAAGGCGGCAAGTTTCAAAGTAAAATATTCTTTAATTAAAGTAACATGTGTATACATAATAGAAATCAAAACATTTTGTTTCATTACAAATAGACAGCTCACTAAGTGTTAAATAACTATCACAGGGTCTGCCCAAGAAGTATAAAATTTATCAACCAGCAAAGCACAAATAAACCTGCATCCCTTTCAGTGCAATCAGTGCTCAAGTTGACTTGTTTTCATTCACTCCTTCAAGTGGACTATACAAGTAGGTTATTGTAGGGAATAGTGAACGAGGGTATAGGGGGTGGTTTTGGATACAGCTTGCAAGTGTTGCTTTGCAGTGAGAAAGAAACATGAATTTGAAAAAACAAATTGCTGAAGATATGCTTGCAGGTCTATTACTCGTCCCTCTGGACTCCCCCTGTTTCTTGCTCTTTCAATGGCTGTAAATTGTTGACAATGTAATTTCAAGTCAAAATGCACTACACACTGAAGAGTATTAAACATCTCTCAAGCATCAACAACACATAGTTTCTTTTGAGGCGATCGTGCTACCCACTGCGCCACCGTGCAGCCCCTATACTGTACTATAAAACTATATTTAGAAAATATTAATTATTAAATGTTTGAGATCTAAAGAAATGTGATGTGGAAGATAGAGTTTGTTTGTGTCAATGCTGACAAATGAGACCCTACCCGTTACAATTACATTTTTGAAAAAGTAACTTAAGTAACTTTAAGTAACTTAAAAGATATTTTCTTACAAATTCAAAACGAATGCATTATTTTACTAGTTACTTGACAAAAAGTAATCCGATTACATAAATCAAGTTACTTGTAATGAATTACCCCGACACTGCTCATGAGTGAGATCTCAAGATTGATGAGCCAAGGTTGATAAATTTTAAACCCTGTCAAACCGTGAAGGCAGAAAACATCTAATTTACTCTAGGAAATTTGCTTTCAAGACAGGCACATATCCTGGATGGCCAATTCTGTATGCTCGTGCCCTTGAAGGCTTCTACAGCAGTCAGTCACATTGCTCCTCGTTGTCACGTCAGACTGAACACTGTCTGATCACAGTATGTGTGTGTGTTCCTAAAAAGAGATCTTGAAGAGAGGGGGGGGGGGGGGGGTTTGTTAAAAAACAAACTAATACAAGTGTCATTCTGTTCCTGAATCTGTCCTATAGGGAATAGGGTACAGACTAAAACATCCAGCTCAACTGGAATTCTGGACACTCGTTCATTATCCTGTTCTCTTTCTGAGTGCCGTTATTCACTCAAACACACTCTCACCCTCAAATATTTATGCTCAAAGTGTATGAATTTTAAATAAACCGTCATTCACCATGAATTAATCGAACACACTTGAGCACAAACCCAAAATACTTTTGCTAAACCTACACTCAAAAGAAAAGATTTTTGCTGCTTGTTCAAACTACTTATTTAAAATGAGCTAAATCAACACAATTCTTAAGTTCTGGGAGGACATCTTAATTGTTTTATGTTCAATCCACTTAAATTTGCAAAAACAATTAAGTAATTTAATCAATTTGTGTTGGGACAACATGAAAGACTAGCGTGGAACCCAGCATTTTGAAGAGCATCTAAACTGAATCATGGTTCTTAGAAAAGAGTTTGTGTAAGTTTTAGTCTGACATGGGTTCAACCCGATCTCTTGAGAAAACAGATGAGTTCGATTATTATTTTTTTACTTCATTAATAATAAAATATGCAATAAATGTGATCTGACCAAACCCATGAGAAAGCATAACTTTTTATTTTAGGTTTGTGTGTCAATTTAGTATGAAGCATGAAAATCCAAACCTCTATTGCACTTATATTTTAAGTAAATGACACACAACACACTACAGTTTAAATTATCTTCAAGTACTTTATAAGTGCTTCAGAATGTTAATCGACACAACAAAATACAGTAGTCAACATTTGAAGTTAATCAAAATCTTTTATCAAAGTTGTCCTAAAACTACTTAACAACACCAATTTTTGTATGTATGGATTTTTCCCAGTAGTGGGTTGCAGCTGGAAGGGCATCCGCTGTGTAAAACATATGCTAGATAAGTTGGCAGTTGCAACCCCTGATGAATAAATGGACTAAGTCGAAGGAAAATGAATAAATGAGTATTGTCATCATTTAAATGCAGTAAATGCTATACATTTATTTGTCTCCCCAGACCTCTTGTTATATAAGCTGCTGTGTTATTCCTTGGAAAATGTAATTAGTTGAACTCCATTCAAGGTCAAGATCAAGACCTCCATGCGAGCCCCATGATCATGAAGTATTATTACTTATTGTTTTTTATGTACTCTTATGTTTGCTGTCCTTTGGTGTGACACCCCTATTTATTGAAAATGTCAGACAAGTCTGACAAGTCATGGAGGAAAAAAATATTATTAATAATTTTCTATAAAAAAATAAATAGCACTATGATGATAAGTGTCCAACATTCATTCATTCATTTTCTTTTTGGCTTAGTCCCTTTATTAATCTGGGGTCGCCACAGCGGAATGAACTGCCAACTTATCCAGCATATGTTTTACACAGCGGATGCCCTTCCAGCTGCAACCCATCACTGGGAAACATCCATACACACTCATACACTATGGACAATTTAGCTTACCCAATTCACCTGTACCACATGTCTTTGGACTTGTGGGGGAAACCGGAGCACCCGGAGGAAACCCACGCGAACACGGGGAGAACATGCAAACTCCACACAGAAATGCCAACTGACCCAGCTGAGGCTCGAACCAGCGACCTTTTTGCTGTGAGGCGAGAGCGCTACCCACTGCACCACCGTGCTGCCCGAAGTGTCCAACAATGAAGGCTAATTTATGCTATTTGTAAATTATTAAGAGTTGTTTTTCTTGATTAGAAGGATGTATGTTAAGGCACAGTTCAGTAAGAATGTAACATAAAATTACATTCTTATTCCCCTATTTATCAGGGGTCGCCACAGCAGAATGAACCGCCAACTATTCCAGCATATGTTTTACACAGCAGATGCCCTTCCAGCTGCAACCCATCACTGGGAAACACCCATACACTCTCATTCACACACATACACAACGGACAATTTAGCTTACCCAATTCACCTATAGCGCATGTTATTGGGCTTGTGGGGGAAACCGGAGCACCCAGAGGAAACCCACGCGAACACGGGGAGAACATGGAAACTCCACACAGAAATGCCAACTGACCCAGCTGAGGCTCGAACCAGCGAGCTTCTTGTTGTGAGGCGACAGTGCTACCCACTGCGCCACAGCGCCACCCATTACGGCCAATTTAGTTTATTCAATTCACCTATACCGCATGTCTTTAGACTGTGGGGGAAACCGGAGAACAAGGGGAGAACATGCAAACTCCACACAGAAATGTCAACTGGCCCAGCTGGGACTCGAACCAGTGTTGTGAGGCAACAGTACAAACCACTGAGCCACCGTGCCACCCCCAAACATCATCTCCTTGTGTTTAACATAAAAGCATTTTTACTATCTGCCAACTACCTTTATACACTAGTGAGCGTTAACATACAGCTTTACTTTAGTACATCTAGTTTAGAGCACAATTGTTATTTTATTTGTTTGCTCTAACTAGGCTGAACCCCCATCAGTAACAGGCTTATAATTGGAATCTGATGATGCAACTAAAAATTAATGCGGTCTGTGAGCACAAGGATACAAATGAAAGATCCCGATGATGAGACCCAGCATATTAAACTACTTCACCAACAACTCCATGCTTTATTAATAAGCTTCATGGGACCAAATGCTCGAAGCAAACAGAGGTCAGAGGCAGAGACAAGTTGTTGAATGACTTGTGAGTATTGTGACTGTGTGAATCTGCATGTGAACGCTGGTGAGTTACGGGTGGAGCTGCGTGAGGTGAGGCTTTTTGGCTGCTGTCACAGACACATCAGAGCACAACATCAATCAAGCCCTTTCATTAGAGGCTGTCTAGGTCTCTCAGCGCCTCCATCAGCAGATGAGTCCTCCATTATTGATCAAACCAAATACATCCAGCAGCCCTGCTTTCACTGTTTCTGATTTTTACAGCCGCATCCAGAGAAGCAAGAGGGTAGGAATTGACTTGCATGGACCAAAAATAAACTGATTAATAACAAAAGTGTACTAATTAGCTCAACGCAGAACTTTTATTTGACTAAAAATACATTTATTAATGCACCAGTGTAATGTCCAGTCTTGCATTTTAATAAATTTATATTTTGTTTTTCATCAACAACAAGGAATAAGTCGGAATTTTTCAGTGTGGTATATATCTGATGGGATGTCAAAGGAATCAGAGCTTGGACATTCTGTACCAAACACAATTTACTTTTGCAATCTGATATCTATGAACTATGGGGGCTTTCACACCTAGACTTTTGTTTCGGAACCTGGCGCGTTTCCCCCGTTTGTGCGGTTCGTTTGGCATATGTGAAACCAGCAATCTCGCTCTGATCCATGCCAAATCAATCAGTCCGAGATCGCCTGAATGAGGTGGTCTCGGCTCGATTGAAATGAACTCTGGTGCGGATCAATTGTAGTGAGAAAGCAATAAGATCCAACGAACTAATGGACCAGGCTATATCACAGTGTAGGCCTATCATGGATATGTAATAGGCATATATGGCTATATGAAGAGAGAATGATGATTAGGGCGGGATGTCATCATTCCTACCGGTAAATGTTGGGGGCTAAATGTGTGTTTCATGTCAAATACGAAAGTGAAAGTATGCTGAACTATTAACGAGAGCTGTTTATTCATTAGGAAAATTGACTGGACTGCAGTCTTAGTTTATCTGTTATCTCTCTCTATGATGTAAATCCTATAAAGCATAATTCTAGCCAAGGCTCTGTATGAGAAAGTCTTACCTCCGATTTATATTTGGTGACGATATCTGCGGGTGTCAGCATTCAAAATTAAAGGGCAGCTTTTCGCTTATAATGTGTTATTGCGCATCGTCATAAATTAAAATAAGGACGCACGACAGCTGAGCGGAATACCTGATAATAAACCGTGGAACTCTTACCAATGTGAGGAGAGTTTACTCGCACGTGACTTGTTTTAGCTATTTTGGTCCGTTTAGAAACATTGCAGTGTGAAAGCGAACTGCACCAAGAACAAAAATAAACATTGTAGCCATTTTAATCCCTGTTTCGGAACAAAACAACCGATCTACAGGTGTGAAAGCACCCTAAATATACCAACCACTTTAGGTTTATTCCAAAATATTGCTTAAGGGGGTTCATAATATTTGCCTTAAAATGTTTTTTTTTTTAATTATTAAAAACTGCTTTTATTCTAGCTGAAATAAAACAAATAAGACTTTATCCAAAAGAAAGAATATTAAAGGAAATACTATGAAAAATTCCTTGCTCTGTAAACCATCATTTGGGAAATATTTGAAAAAGAAAACAAAATTCACAGGAGGGCTAATAATTTTAACCTCAACTGTACAGCGCAACAGTGTTTCGGGTGTCCTGAGTTCGAATCCCAGCTCGTGGACCTTCTCCGATCCCATCCCCCCTCTCTCTCCCACTTCATTTCCTGGCATCCTACCGTCCTATCAAATAAAACCGACACTTGCACCAGTTTTGCACATTGACACATTCTTATAATCACTCCATATCTTAATAAAAAAATACACTGAATTTATGAAATGTGCTTCACACAGGTGAGTGGGTTTGACAAACCACCTGTAGAAACCCTCGTCTGTCTTTATAACAAAACAAAAAAACATTTACTCAAGCACTTAACTCAATAAGCACTAACATTTCCTTTGTATGGCACTTCTTGTGTGTATTGCCTCTTCTTGTTGAATTGCTGAATGCCTTTCGCTTTGGAAAAAAAGTGTCTGCTACATGACTAAATGTAAATGTAAAGGCAAAAATGCTAAAAATAAAACGTTTACCTATGTAAAATATAAACTCAAGCTTACAACAAATGAAATATATTAAGTCAAATCACAATATATAATTCCATTATTGATATATAAATCTGTTGATGTAAGAAATAAAGCCAACAGTTGCAAATCTAGCAAATAAATGAATTAGTATTCACGAAAAAAGTAGCATCGCAAGATATTAAATCATAACTCAGTCACACTGTGAGATATAATGTTGCAAATATAATTAAAAAATATAAAGCCAAGATTATTAAAGCAAAATTAAAGGAACGATCTTCAATATGGCGATGCAGTGGCACAGTGGGTAGCACATTCGCCTCACAGCAAGAAGGTCGCTGGTTCAAGCCTCGGCTGGGTCAGTTGGCATTTCTGTGTGGAGTTTGCATGTTCTCCCGTGTTCGCGTGGGTTTTCTCCGGGTGCTCCGGTTTCCCCCACAAGTCCAAAGACATGCACTATAGGTGAATTGGGTAAGCTAAATTGTCCGTAGTGTATGTGTGTGAATGAGTGTGTATGGATGTTTCCCAGTGATGGGTTGCAGCTAGAAGGGCATCCGCTACGTAAAACATATGCTGGATAAGTTGGCGGTTCATTCCGCTGTGGCCACCCCAGATTAATAAAGGGACTAAGCCAAAAAGAAAATGAATGAATGAATAAATATTCAATATATATATTTTTGTGTTCTCAACAGACAAAAAAACAACAACATAAAACCACTTGGTACCAAATGGTAAGTAAATGTTTGGGTGAACAATGTTTTTAAAATCACAAAACAATAAGAAACAATTACATTCATTCATTTTCTTTTCGGCTTAGTCCCTTTATTAATCTGGGGTCGCCACAGCGGAATGAACCGCCAACTTATCCAGCATATGTTTTACGCAGCGGATGCCCTTCCAGCTGCAACCCATCACTGGGAAACATCCACACACTCTCATTCACACACGTACACTACGGACAATTTAGCTTACCCAATTCACCTGTACCGCATGTCTTTGGACTTGTAGGGGAAACCGGAGCACCCGGAGGAAACCCACGCCAACACGGGGAGAACATGCAAACTCCACACAGAAACGCCAACTGACCCAGCCGAGGCTCAAACCGGCGACCTTCTTGCTGTGAGGCGAACGTGCTACCCACTGCGGTACCGTGAGGCCCGAAACAATTACAGTGTAACCTTTCATTTCAATGTGAAGATTATGAAAGGAACAGTCAAATCACAAAAATCTTACTAATCTTCAATATATCTTTTTTGTGTTCTCAACAGACAAAAAACTCTGGAACCACTTGAGGGTGAGTAAATGGTAATTAAATTTAAATGTTGGGGTGAACAATCTCTTTAAGTCACAAAAAAAGAAATAATCACAATGTGACCTATAGTTTCAATGTGCAAAAAAAACTTTTAATGTGAGATTATTATTAGATTATGAGAAACAAAGTGATGTTAATAGTTATCAAGGCACACAGTGACGTTTAAAATAGCAAGCATGAAGAGTAAAATATCACAATATTTACATTTTATATAGATTTATACATTTAATATAGAAAATACAGTCATTTATGTTTATCTGTTTTAGTGAAAGCCTACAGATATTTCTTTTTTAATTGACTTGGGATAAGGCTAAGGGCTTTTTTTTAAGCACCATTTCGTATGTTACCTCTTGAGGTTTCTCTTCTTATGGAGTGTAAATGAGGTGTTGTTGCTGAGCAACATCCAAACTAGAATAGCAAGAAAGCAAAGGTGGAAAAAAAAGTGTTATTCATTATCTAATGCCTCCTTAACTTTTAAGAAGGCATAATGAGGCAATGAAGAGCACTACAGGAATAAGACAGCATAGGTGCAAAATTAAACCGTGAGTGTTATTCACAAAAATAAGAATAATTATTGGATATTTGTATATATTTATTGTGTTTGGTCACAGTGTTTTACAGATTAAAATGTAAAAATCTGTTTTGCATCACCTATCCATACACTCTGAATGCAAAACGTAGTAACTTATATTAAATATATTACCTTATATTTCTTAATCTTTTTTTACCTTTTCAATTTTTTTCTTGGCATTAATGAATATACTTGAAGAACATACTCAGTTTATGACTATTATATAATATGATATGATATGATATGATATGATATGATATGATATATGACATATGATAAAATCGGTTAATTTGGATTTTAGGTTACCACTTTTTCAGTGTAGCATGGATTAATATTACCTTAAAAACATGAACACTGGCTAGCAAACTGCAAAGGAACCAAAACGAATGAGCTGACATCGTGCTTGTTACAGCTTTGTCAATCATCAAAATATATTTTATTATAAGCAGTTTCTTGTTTGGTAAATCCTTCCACAGAGCAGGTTCCTTGTTCCCAGCATTATTGCAAAGGCAATTGCTGTCACCTAGTGGTGTATCAAGGACATCACAAAAGGAAGATCAAAATTCAACCTGAAATACTAATTGAAAGACAATTAGAACTAGGAGTTCATCATCATATATGAACAAATATCTATATGCAGTTTGAATGTACTTACATGGCATCCAAAGAACGATCACTCATTTATTGTGTTCAAAGAACATGAAGTCCTACAAAAGATGAAAAATATGAGATTATTCAATGTTAAAACACAGAGTGCTCTATTGTAATGATCTACGAACATCACGGCATGGCGCAGGTGCATTTATGGAGTTTCCAAATCCACTTTAGCTATTTTAAGGGTGTATGTTCTTAATGAGTTACGGGCATAACGTACATTAAATTAATAATCTACTATTCTCTTTAAGAGCGAGTTATGATCGCGCCATGGAGGATTCACTATTTACATAGTGGACTTTGTAAGCAGTAAAACTGAACAGTGTCACTAGTGAGGAAACAAATCTGCAATTAGACGGTTATCAGTCATTACTGCAAGTAGATAGGTGGGCTAATTTGAATACATGCAATGACTATCCATTATGACGTAGACATTTTAATATTTATGTAGACAATAATAATCTATTACATTTTAATCCTTTAATTTTTTAATATTTAAAGATTTTTGGTATTGCTGCGCATCCCTGTGTTTGTAACAAGCAACGTGTACGCATATTGTGGACCTGCCTATATGTGTAAATCATTAACGCTCTCTTTACATAAAAAACAGCACCATTGACTATACTCAGGTCCACAAAACATCTATTTAAGTTGCCTCAAAATAGAAAGGTGACAACAATGCACCTCAAAACACTTTCTTTTTAGACAAGCATGCCCATGGGCTCACAAATGTGTGCAAATGCATTTGCTATTTCAACAACGTGGTGCCGGATATGGAAATGATACCTGCTGCACCAGGATGAAACTAGCAAAAAAACATTGCGGCGCCAGGTGTATGATAGGCCTCCGAATGCCTATAGAGGCTTATCATTAGAATATCACAAAACTGTTTTAAACATAAATTTGATGGGATATAATAATGCCATATTTTGCTTACTATGAGGAAACATGCTCCAAAAAGTACAGCTTTCATCTTCACATCCAGATCCATAGGAAAGGAGATTCCAAAATTGTCTGCATCGGTGAAAGCTTCTCTCACCAGACCTGTCCACTGTTTAGAAATTCTGCCCACCTTTGTTGATTCATCCAAAGACAAAACCTATTCGCAAGCAAATAAATAGCTTTTTATGATCATGTGAAATGTTCTGTTGTACTGTATGTATTGAAAAATAAGCTTTTATATGGTTTAACATCAAAATCTTTTCTTTTAAATTTGAAAAAGACAGCATGGTTCATACATCAAAGTTCACATCTGAACAACATCTGCAAGAACAGAATGGTCCCTCAATCTTCAAAACAGCTTCTTTTTTCTCATTCTGAATGGTGAATTTGGGAAGGAATGGATGCCAATTCTGGATCACATATCCAATCGGGTTGCCTGGTGGACTTTGGATTTCAAGCTGTGGTATACAAAAAAAGATGACATGAACAGTGAGTTTAGGCATCTTGAAATACCATGGATATGGATATGAGATAACCTATAGGTGGCATTTATGCAGTTTTTCAATCTCAAGCATGACAATGTATGGCGGATTTATTGGGTACCCATCATGCAATGCATCATTTATGCAAGTGCAGTTAAACATGACATGCATATGTTGATTCAGCGACATCAGGATTTAAACCCACAACTAAACCGCCCTTCTGTATTGGATATTATTGAAATTATAAAATTACTTATATGATTTAATTTCCAGTTTTCTACTGGGTTTTTTTCTTTTCACTTTAATTTGGTGGAGACAGTATGCAATATTTAGTTTAATATTAAACATTTGGTAACACTTTATTTTGATGGTCAATTTTAGTATTAGTCTGCTTAATATCTGTTGATACCGCTCCTTCAACAGACATTTAACTGACTATAAGAAACTTTGCAAGTACATGTCAACTTACACTAGCCCTAACCCCAACCCAACAGTCTACTTAACTACTTATAATCTAATGAGAATTAGTTGGCATGTACAGTCGTGGCCAAAAATTTTGAGAATGACACAAATATTAGTTTTTACAAAGTTTGCTGCTAAACTGCTTTTAGATCTTTGTTTCAGTAGTCTCTGTGATGTACTGAAATATAATTACAAGCACTTCATACGTTTTTATCGACAATTACATGACATTTATGCAAAAACTCAGTATTTGCTGTGTTGGCCCTTCCTTTTCAGGACCTCTGCAATTCGACTGGGCATGCTCTCAATCAACTTCTGGGCCAAATCCTGACTGATAGCAACCCATTCTTTCATAATCACTTCTTGGAGTTTGTCAGAATTAGTGGGTTTTTGTTTGTCCACCCACCTCTTGAGGACTGACCACAAGTTCTCAACGGGATTAAGTCTGGGGAGTTTCCAGGCCATGGATCCAAAATTTCAACGTTTTGATCCCAGAGACACTTAGATATCACTTTTGCCTTATGGCACGGTGCTCCATCGTACACCATCAAAATAAAGTGTGACCAAACATTTTAATATTATCAATTAATAAAGTTAGTAAAGTTCAAAAAGACAAGACTGATAAAAATACAAAACAGTCCCTGAGGAACATTAGAAT
>CAIGQW010055679.1:701355-718620 GCA_903798125.1 Danio choprae | reverse complement strand
ATCCAATGACGTGGGTGCCAGGTACCAGATACTGTATGCAGTGGGAAAATCCCAAATGTGAGCTGTATAATGCCCTGCCATACAGTGGAAAAAGTGAAAACTGAAACAGGGAACAGGGAAATCCTTTTAAAAACACACGAGTCATGGTTCTTAATAAAACAATGCCCTCCTATGAGGCAGTTAGCTGGATGAACTGCTGGAAGTTTCAGAGAACATACACCTCGTTCCCTGAAGGAGGAAATTGAGATGTTACATCAGATGTTAGAAGACTTAAGAGATGAAGAATTCTGACCAATTACTCTGACTTTGTTTCTAAAAGGGCCTATGACAATAGTTGAGTAAAATCTGTGTATGAAGCAACACACATTCATATGTGTATATAAGTAGCGTATGCACAGATACTCAAATAGTCGCTGAAGAAACAGTTCACACTGATGGATCAGTATTATGGTTGTAGAGGCGTAACAACTCAGTTCCCTTCTTCAGGAAATGAGGGTTTCATTTCCTCTAAGTCGATCTCTCTGCATTATGTTCATGCGAAAGAAATATGGGAAATGCATTTATAAAGAGCAGATGCAGCACGTTACCATAGCCATTTACTCGATGGAGGGACTATCATGAAGAAATTCATGGATGGCCTAAGACACATTGTGTATTATTATTTCAGTGTAAAGCACAGTAAGCTTTCACTGCTTTAATGTTGCCATGAAACATAAGTTAAGATTGTCCTTTTTTCACTTTCATTATGTACATTCACTTGAAACGGTTGTGAAACTCGAAGAAATGTAGGGCAGTGCATGATAGGCATTGTTAACAAAATAAAAGAAGATACATGTAGTATTCCAAGTAACCAGAAGTGAAGAAAAGTTATTTCAAGCACTGAGGGAAGTTTATAATATTTAATTAAGGATTCTAAGGGCAAATTATTTTTTACCAAGTAATGAAGTGCACAGATACATAGTTTATAACAAGCACTACTATATACTAGGTGTGTAACGGTACACTGAAGTCAGTTCGGTACGTACCTCATTTTTGGGTTATGGTTCGATATGGGTACAGTACAACAGGAGTAAGGAACAAATCTCCAGTGCTTGCTTTTTGTGTTTGTTTTGAACAGACAGAAGTGTTTTGTCACAGTCTCTTATAGAACTAACGAGCTTTTTGTGATGCAAAAGTACAAAATAAACAGAATAAAGAAAAATAAAACTTTATAAATAGGAAACTGTATTAAACATTTAAAGATTAAACTCAGCCCTCTCCTAAAGCAACAGAAAAACAGTAATTGTGTATTCAGTTTAAGATTCAGTAAGCTTCAAAACTGAAATCTTTTTTAATGAAAATGCTAGCACTGTGTCCATCCATAACAGCAGGTGCAGCGGACAACAACAGTTCAGTATTATGTGTGTGTATAAAGTAGGCACTCACTTACTCACAGACTGAGAATCAGAATTAGCTTTATTGCCAGGTATGTTCACACATACGAGGAATTTGCTTTCGTGACTGAAGCTTCTACAGTGCAACAGAATTACAGAGACAGGACAAAAAACAGATAATAAATATATATTTTTTAAAATATATGTGTGACTGACGTACATTCACACAAGATAGTATCTTATATTTCCATTGTTTGGCGTACGTGCGTGACCATTTTACACTTGCGTCTTTTGCAGCCCAGCATTCTTTGGATGCTGTGTGAAGATAAAATGTTTTCAACTTTTACTCGCAGCAGCGCACATACTATCAATTACAGCGCAGTGGACCAATCAGAAGAACTCAAAGGCGGGACTAGTGTTGCAAGATTGTTTATGGTAGCAAGTTGGCATGACAACAACAACATGGCAGAACCACTCCTGAGAGCTCCGTCTCGCATTTTCAGATGCAAAGACTGCATCTTGCACTCAAATGTAAAGTTGCACTGCTGTTGTCTTTTCTGCCTAACTCCAGTGACTGACTGTATTCGTCATTGGAGTGGGTGAACCAAACCGTGACCCTCGCACTGTGACGGTTCAGGACGAATAAATGTACTGTTACACCTCCATTATATATAATAAAAAATACCTTTATAGCATGTTGCAGCACTGTGTCACGTGTAGTTAGGACATGGAAAGTAGGTTAGCAGATTATCAGGTTTGGCCTAATGTTCCTTCATCTTCTATGGCTTTGTCTGAAGGAAACTTGTTTCAATATTCTACAAGTGAAGTCCCTGTGGTGGCTGCAATTCAAGCCATGTCCAAAATTGTTGAGCGCAAACATACAGATCATATAGACTTGTGTCTCTCTCTACACCTGATCCCTCTGATCTGTCTTTTCCTTTGTCCACAGAGGAGTTGAGTAGAGCACAATGTGCAGACTCATCATTTGCTGCAACTGTTTGCTGCTGCTCTTTCTAACAGTCAAGCTTCTGACCTTGCTAGAGGACATTTTATTCAGGATGGGCTGTTACTGAGGAAGTGCTGTCCTCGTGGTGATGATTTTGTTGAAGATCTGACTGTACAAGTGGCAATTCCCACACAATTTTGTGGTACTGCATTGTAAATTGCACATCACAAATCTTGTGTTTGAAAAATGTATGATAGGATTTTGTATCTTTTGGGGCATTTCTATGTTACATACAATTTCAGCAAACTTTGTCCCATTTGAACATATAATTGTAGACTGTATGGGTCCCCACCCTTGCTCAAAGTCCAGAAGCAAATATTTGCTTACTGTTACTCATTTCCTTTGTGCTTACCCATTGTGCACTATTACTTCCCATTCTACTGTAAAAGCTTTATCGCAGTTTGTCAATTTGAGCCATTTCTAAGATCGCTTTGAGTGATCAAGGTACTAGCCTCACCACTCATCTCATCCAGCAAGCCCCGAAACAAATAAACATTGTGCATATTATGCATAAAGCCAGAGATCTTTCTCTGGAGAGGTTCTATAAAGTCCCTATTCCATGCCTGTTGTGTACAGTTGAATAAAGATTGAAAGGAGGTATTACCTTAGCGGTTATTGGCAGTACAAGAGGTTGTGCAAAAACGTACTGGTTTTAGTCCAAATGACTTGGGTTTTGGGCATACGTTTGATTGTTTTTTTTTTTGGTTTTGTTTTTTGGCTCTTGGCTGATTCACCTACAAATTTGCTTTTGTATGTCTATGGGTTTCAACAAAGGTTATTACAGACAAGAGAGCTGGCAAAAGAAAAACTTGAAAAACCACAGGAATCAATGAAGCGACTGTGTGATTCGAATTTAGAATGGCATGTTTTTGAGCCATGAGAACAAGTTCCTGTGACGTGTCTTTTTCATACTTCTTTTGAAGCATACTTTGAGGCCCTTGTGTTTTTGGGCTCTTGACTGTGCTTCAAAATAACAAATGTTTAGTCAATAACAAAACAAAAAAAATTTTTATTCAAAATGAAAGTGCTGATTCACCTACATATTTGCTTTTGTATGTGTATGGGTTTCAACAAAGGTTATTGCAGACAAGAGGGCTGGCGAAAGAAAAACGTGAAAAAGCACAAGAATCCTTGAAGCGACTGTGTGATTCGAATTTAGAACGGCATGTTTTTGTGCCAGGAGACCAAGTTCCTCTGCTGTGTCTTTTTACTGCATCTTCTATTGAAGGAAACCTTGAACCCGTTGTGGTTAAATGTAGAATGAATGATAAAAGTTATCAATTAAATAAGTTTGATTAAAGTTAAATAATGACAGTGAGGTTAATTCATCACTTTTTGTGGCGTACACCTTTTACATCTTTTCAAATCAAGAGTTCAGAGCTTTTGTTGTGGATTAAACGAGGACGGTAGTGCACCTAACGATGGAGCTTTGCTTATTTTTCCCTTTCACAGTCTATAGAGTTTATCAATCTGTTGCACAGTTTTTATTGAAGATTGTATCAATCAGGTGGGTTCTGGTTCCTGCCTCATTGAAATGCTATTGGAAGGTGCCTTTGACTATGAGACTATGAGAATTTCTTCATTTATTACTCCATCTGGCCTTTACTCTTATTGGGTTTGTGACTCGATAAATGTACGAGCCACCTTTTAGTGACTGATGTATTGAGTGATTTCCAGTCTTGAAGGGTCTGCAGTTTATTTATGAACCTGTAGTGTTTGGTTATAGCTAAGACAAGCATTTGACATGTTTGTGTACTGTTTTTGTATGCTTATCAAATCATCTTATCTTATCAAATCTGACAGTGAAACTGGCTAAATGTGACATTGCTCTGTCTTTTATGCTTTTATTTAATGACCCACGGGGCATGAGCATCAAAAAGCAGATTTGTCTGTGTCCCTCAAATGCTTTCCTGGCCGTCTGTGTGGCCATTGTCCAACCCAGGGCCCATGCAGCTACCTTCATTGTCATGTGAGCATAGCAAGAGGATCCAGTTTAACCTTGAGCATTGAGAGATGCAGAGAACTTACATGCCTCGGACAGCAGATTCAGGAGGTGTCAATAATTTAAAGAGGCCATGCTGCAGAATGGCCCAGTGCCCTAATCTAATGCCTGAACATCCTGTTGAGGTGTGAGAGATTCATTCACACTGTAATCCTCAGATCTCCCTGAGCTCTAACCGCAGAGTGACTACCAAAAAGATCTTCAGCTTCATTAATTCTTTCCAAAGGACTCTCTGCATGTCCCCGATTGTCCGGATTGCTCAAAGGTTTTATGGATTTTCATGGTGTTAAAGGAGTTTGGATTCACAGTGCTTCGTTCAAGGCTGCCAAAAAACAAAGTTTCAAACCTTCACCTAAAGAGACCCATGTCTGTGTATTCCAGGCCTCAGGACCTCTACCTTAGGGATAAAAGGTTGGCATCAGAAATCTACAATCTGCACAAACCCAATTGTTCAGATTTCCTCTTCACAAAGCTTAAAACTCAAGAGGTCCACGTCTGCTTCAGAAAGATCCATCTCCTTCCTACCACTGCATCATCAACAGCAGAAGCATAAATTAATCACTTTCCCTATATATCAATTTTACTATCAGAGACCAAAAATTCAGACCAGAACTCAAAGGGATAAACATAACAAACCATAAATGTGCTTCAAGGATCCATACCGGACCCATATGTTATTAGAAAATGAGACCCGAACCTGTGCAGACTCGAAATATGCTTTAAACGTACCGGACCTTCTGCGGACCCATTCACATTCACACTCATACACTACGGACAATTTAGCTTACCCAATTCACCTATACCGCATGTCTTTGGACTTGTGGGGGAAACCGGAGCACCCGGAGGAAACCCACACCAACACGGGAACACAGAAACAGAAACGCCAACTGACCCAGCCGAGGCTCGAACCAGCGACCTTCTTGCTGTGAGGCGAACATGCTATCCACTGCGCCACCGTGAGGCCCAATTATATATAAATTTGTAATATTTATTTTACCACCATGAGCTATGAGACCACATGTTTTCTATCTATGTACACCTGGGTTACCTTGTTGTTTGCTAATGGAATAGACTATGTATGCCTAGGCTACCTTGCCGAATGGCTTAACACTAGTGAGCTGGACTATGTGTGAGCCTTGGCTACTTTTTCTAAATGACTTAACATTGGTGAACTAGACGTGAGCCTGGGCTACACTGAAATATTAATTTTGTAAAATTTGTCACAAATAATGTGCGATTAAAAAATAACGCCCTTCTCAATAAAGGTAATTTAAATAAACTGATATTTGAATATCAATTTTGGGAAATATTGTCACAAATAATGTGCGGTCAAAAAATTATTCCCTTCTAAATAAATGTAATTTTAAAAAACGAATATTTGAATAATATTTTTGTGAAATACTGTCACAAATAGCATGCGATTATGAAATACATTTAATACCCAAAGTCTCCTAGAGTTAAACAGTTGACTGGAACCATTTTTTTATCTTTTCAGCCGATTTCTCATTCTGGCGGGGTCACTTTTAGCTTAGCTTAGCATAATGAATTGAATCGGATTTGACCATTAGCATTTCGTTCAAATAATTTTAAAAAAGCTCAAGTCTTTTGTAGTTGCATTGTGTAATGAGAAAATTAAAAAAATCAATTTCTAAGCCAATATTGCTAGGAAGTATACTCTCATTATTGTGGGGGGGTTCTTGTGGCACAATAGTCAAGAAACGCTGTTGCTGTACCATGACTGTACCAGACAGAGTGATATTACGCAGCGCATGAATGGGCTGTTTTCAGAGGGCGCCTTGAAACCATGGAGACATGAAAGACGCGCTTGAACTCCATCAGATAACACAACAGGTTTAGCATGATTTGATGTGCTCAACAAACTAACCAAACTTTTCCATTTAGGGATTTTCAGTTAACAGTATTCCTTATGAACAACTCATTTTTGAAATACATAATCTAACGTTTATCAAACCGAATGCATGATGCATAATAATCTTTACATAATGCACTGCAAACTAAGCTGAGGCGATCATTCTATATATGAAGTGCCATCTGAAGTTTTTGCCTAAAATGATCATTTTTCTCATTGCCATATGTTTATATTAATTTACTTCACGTTAAAAAGCTATGAAAATAACCTATGATGTTATGTCTCTGTAATGGTTAATCTAAACAAGTACTGTATGTGTGAGCTCACGGTAGTATTTCTCATTTTAAAACGTAATTGTTGTTCTCCACAAATTTTGTAATGTAAAATTTTTCAATAAAGGATTGAAAGTTTTAAATAACCAACTAAATACAAGAAATAAATCAATTATTTAAGAAGATACAGAATAGAAACAAGTCATTATATTATTATAGACTAGAAACAAGTCACATTAACTGCCGTGAAGTAAGATAATTATACTTGGTAAGATTTCTTGAAATAAGAAAACCACAGAAAAAAATGTCTTTATTAAGTATTATAACATTATTCCAAACAGTGTACTCTAATTATCTTAAAACTAGCTTGTTAATATAACCATTACAGAGATATAAAAATGTTTTTGGTAATCACCAAGACTCTTCTTTGCCACAAACCTTTGTAACGAACACCTTACACCTTACATTGGGTGATAGTTTAATAAATGTAACAACTAAACCATAATGATTTAAAGCAGGGGTCATCAAACTTGTTCCTGGAGGGCCGGTGTCCTGCAGATTTTAGCTCCAACCCTAATTAAACACACCTGGACCAGCTAATCAAGGTCTTACTAGGTATACTTGAAACACCCAGGCAGGTGTGTTGAGGCAAGTTGGAGCTAAACCCTGCAGGGATACCGGCCCTCCAGGACCGAGATTGGTGACCCCTGATTTAAAGTAATAACAAGTAATAATAATAAAAAAAATTTAACAATACATCAATTAAATTTGTACTGTTTTAGAAATTCATTTAACTGAAAATCACATGTTCATAAAAAATCCATTCCTTGGATTTGTTGTATAAAGCTTATATGGTCAAGCAAAAGTAACCAAGAAAAGCAGTGCTTAGACGAGGGTCATTCAGTTTATGTTGAGGTAATTTAGTGAACGTCATTGGAAAAGGCTACAATAAACATCACAATATTACCTTCAGCCAGCTCAACTTTCTGCTGCACTAGAAGTTGATCGATCTGTGTTGTGAAACAGAAAACATGTTGAAAACCAAGCTTAGTCACTGCTTGTTGATAAGATATTATCGCAAAACAAATAATAATAATAATAATCCATCACTGTCAATGCTGCCATGCAGAACAAAAGATATACAGATACAAAGCCTGCATCAGGTTGCTGAGAAAAAATACAAAATAAAAATTCAATCACTGTCTTACGTTGCCATTTATTATCCTCAGCAAACAGTAATTAAGATCTATCTGTAGCTATGATTTCATCCACCTATTTTATGTGCATTTGGGCATATTATATAAATAAATGTATAAGCTTTGCGTATTGTTTAAATTTACTACCCTTTCGTTATGTTGGTGGCTGTTTTTGCCCCATTGACTTTCATTTTAAGACATTTTTTGATTGCAAAGTCGACACCATATAATAATGCATTCTTGATTGTTGGGGGTTTCCCTATTGGAAAGAGGTCAAATTTGTCATTTTACTGTTGAAAAAAAAGTGCCGTCATTGCCTAAAGTACCATACAGAACAACAAATGCAGAGCAAGCTCTACCTGTGTCAGATACTCCAGTCCTGGTGGGCAGCCATCAGGTCTCTGTGGAACTGGCATCATAACTACTTGATCTAGGAAAGGAAGAACACAATATGTTCATCATTAGCATCCATGAAATACAATTCAGAACAATCAAAGTTTTCTTAGATTCCTTTACCATGGCCTGGTATGGCAGCTCCTTGACCATATGCAGGGGCAGGGTGAATTGCATTTTTATGTGGTTGAAGCTCAATGGGGTAGCCTGCTATAAAAAGTATCAAACAAGACAAATTGAAACTGTTCTCTCTCTTGTGAGTGCCGGAGTATTTTCCATACATTACATAATGTATAGAAGCAATTTAGCACAGTGTTGTCAGGATCAAATTGCTGTTGATATGCTTTCTGACACACTTACCATTGTTGGTTTCCATGGTGAAAAGCAGCAATGTACACTGCAAATATGCAAAATGGAAAACAAAGTTAAAGCAAATATTTTCCTAGATATTTCCACCCCTAGCTATTTAAGGAATAGGATTTTGGCAGCCAACCGCCAACACAGACAATGAATCCCCAAAGGACATTAATGCTCAATGCTTTTGTTGAGAACTTCTAGGAACTGACCAGGGATTACTAGGTAAGTCAAACCATTCATTCATTCATTCATTTTCATTTCGGCTTAGTCCCTTTATTAATCTGGGGTCGCCACAGCGGAAGGAACCGCCAACTTATCCAGCATATGTTTTACTCAGCGGATGTCCTTCCAGCTGTAACCCATCACTGGGAAACATCCACACACTCTTATTCACACACATACACTACGGACAATTTAGCTTACCCAATTCACCTGTATCGCATGTCTTTGGACTTGTGGGGGAAACCGGAGCACCCGGAGGAAACCCACGCAAACACGGGGAAAACATGCAAACTCCACACAGAAACGCCAACTGACCCAGCCGAGGCTCGAACCAGCGACCTTCTTGCTGTGAGGTGAACGTGCTACCCACTGCGCCACCGTGAGGCTAAGTCAAACCAAAGGTGCTGAATTCAAAGTATAGTCGATATATTTGATATATATATTTGAAATATATATATATATATATTTCAAAATATATATATATATATATTTGATATATATATTTGAAAATAATCCTCAAACACAATGCGATCTATTATTGACTTGACAGTTCTACCATGGATAAAAACTAGAGTGTTACCGTCCTTTATGAAAATTGGTGGTTTTAAGAGTAGTAGAGTAACCAGGCTTCTGGCACACTGATTACATTTTTTTTAAAGTTATAATGGTGTAACATGGTTTCATTTTCTAAGGTAGGGATATATATTCAGTGCTCAGCATATATGAGTACACCCCTCACAAATCTCTCATTTAAATGAATATTTTCTAAAGGAAACTTTACAATATGATATTCGTGCATAAACATTAGATTAGTCAGTACTGAAGCCAAATCTGGAGCAAATCTAACAAAATAAGTTACAGAAACAAAATAGTACACCCAAATTTATATGTAAGAGAAAAATATTAAATACAAAATCTTAAAAATAGCTAAATTCAAGAGAAACAAAAATGTTTAAAATTTTGTTGAAGTTTTGTAGTTTGCAATTTTTTTTACCAATATTTTGCACGAATTGAAATGTATTATGGGGCGACGCAGTTGCGCAGTGGGTAGCACAATCGCTTCACAGTAAGAAGGTCGCTGGTTTGAGCCTCGGCTGGGTCAGTTGGCATTTCTATGTGGAGTTTACATGTTCTCCCCGTGTTCGCGTGGGTTTCCTCCGGGTGCTCCGGTTTCCCCCACAAGTCCAAAGACATGCGCTATAGGTGAATTGGGTAAGCTAAATTGTCCGTAGTGTATGTGTGTGAATGAGTGTGTATGGATGTCTCCCAGTGATGGGCTGCAGCTGGAAGGGCATCCGCTGCGTAAAACATATGCTGGATAAGTTGGCGGTTCATTCCGCTGTGGCGACCCCAGATTAATAAAGAAAATGAATGAATGAATAAATAAATGTATTATCTTTCTATTTCTAAAGATGTTCGGTGACCAAAATATTATTTTAATAAAATAAAAATATAAATATTTTTAATAAATTAATAAATGTATTAAAAATATTATTTTTAATAAATCTGTTTTGTTCAAATGCACCAAAATACATTGCCTATATTCACTGAGAAATGGATACAAATATTCATCTTCAAAATGGGGTGTACTCAATTATGCTGAGCACTGTACCTGTATTCAGGGGCGTAGTGGATATTTTAAAAGTGGGGGGGCAGCTGTATGAAATCCAAAAGCTTACATTCTTGATCACCTGTTTCTAAATGGTCTGTCTCTAAAAGTGAGGGGGACGTATCCGGTTGCTACGCCCCTGCCTGTATTTAAATATTATCTTAACTTATAATTATTATTATCAAAATCATTTAGCCTAGGGTTAATTTTATATTACTGAATTCGATAGTAACTAAATTAGATAGGCTACTGACTTTAATGACATTTATTGAAATTTCTAGAATTCAGGAGGGATATAAACTAATAAATTACAAAGCGTTTTAGGCCATTTGTATAACTGTTGTAACCGTTTTATTTCAAATGACTAATCTAATGTCACTATTATTATTATTATTATTATGAATTATTATGTTTTACACCCAGTTAATATTCGTAAAAGAGAATTTAAGATAGCAACTTACCTTTTCAAAGAGAATGCCGTCTCGTCTTATTCTTTAAGTTGTATTTCTCCACCAATATCCTCTCCTAAGGATGTCGGTTAGTACTTTTTATTTACTTATTTCAGCCATTTAATGGGCGACGGTGACAGGTTTCTCCTCGCTCTTTATCTGCCTCACTGTTAGTTAGTCTACACGAATTTCCTTCCCGGGAAACAATATGCTCGCGACCACACCCCTTACAAAAACGAAAGAGGAAAACAATCTCACTATTATTACTTTAACTACATTATGTTTCGGTATGATTCGTCTGGCTAGTCGGAAGTATCTCGATGGTAAAGTTGTTTTTCTACACCTACGAATTCGGATGTAGCTTATTTAAAGCTTCTGCGTTTCAAATACCCTTTGAAATGAAAGGTTTCCATTGCTTCCCATGTTTTCCTTGATGAGGAAATAAAATAGAAATAAATGAACCGCGACGTCCTTATTTTTCATCCATGATTAAAACAGTTAGATTCCTTTTCACAAAGTAGGCTATTATTGTGCTAATGAATGTGCATATCAGAATCAGAAAGAGCTTTATTGCCAGGTATGTTTACACATACGAGGAATTTGCCTTCGTGACAGAAGCTTCTACAGTGCAACAGAATTACAGAGACAGGACAAAAAACAGATAATAAATATATTTTAAAAATAGAAGTAAGTAGTGAATGCAAATATGCAAATGGACAAGTGTATGTACAGGTATATTACTATATACAACGTTATATGTGCAGCTGTTATGTGCAAACTGGCATGTAAAGTATGTTGTTAAATAAGTGTATATGTGTCTAAAAAGTGTATAGCAAGTAGTGATGTTTGTCACAATTACTATCATCAAGTGTTCATAAGATGGATTGCCTGAGGGAAGAAACTGTTTCTGTGTCTGGCTGTTCTGGTGCACAGTGCTCTGTAGCGTCGACCAGAAGGTAAAAGTTCAAAGAGGCAGTGTGCTGGGTGTGAGGGGTCCAGAGTGATTTTATCAGCCCTTCTGCTCGCTCTAGATAAGTACAGTTCTTGGAGAGTAGGGAGGGTTGTACCAGTGATTCGCTCAGCAGTCCGAACTCTTCGACGTAGTCTTCAGAGGTCGGATTGGGTAGCTGAGCTTAACCAGACAGTTATTGAAGTGCAGAGGACTGATTCAATACAGCTAGGTCTGGGCACACTCAAATATAGGCACACAGTATCAGCTTTCAATTTACTACTGATTCTCAGGTGCTATTATTGTGAAATAGTGTTCTATTGTAAAACAGCATCATACACATGCGCCAAACATGGTAAAAAAAAAAACGTTTTATTGATTTTATTTTGAGCATTGGTGTGAATAAAGCATTAAACTTGATTAAATTCAACAAATATGGTAAGTAAATCCATAGGCTACATGCAGTGCTCAGCATATGAGTACACCCCATTTTGAAAATGAATATTTTGATCCATTTCTCGGTGAATATGGGTAATATATATTGGATATTGAACTAAACAGATTTATTAAACAGATATATTTATTAAAATAATATTTTAGTCACGGAACATTATTAGAAATGGAAAGATTCATTCATTCATTCATTTTCTTTTCGGCTTAGTCCCTTTATTGTTTTCAGCATATGTTTCACGCAGCGGATGCCCTTCCAGCTGCAACCCATCACTGGGAAACATCCATAACACACTCATTCACACACATACACTACGGACAATGTAGCTCACCTTGTCACGGTCACAGAAGGCAGAGACGATAGTAAGTGTACAAGGTGTTTATTTAAACACAAAGTGGTTCTTCGCACCGTAGTGCTAGCAGGTATAACTGGTAGTATAGTCAATGTAAACAAAGTCACTTCCCTTGATGGCGAGCAAACGGATGACAGGGGTTAGCGTCGTCAGATAGGATGAACATCGATGACTTGACAGAGGAACAGGATGAGCACGAGGAGAGAACGACCATGCAGAGATGATTCCAGCCGATGAGTGAACAGGATGAGTGAGTTGATATAGTGTGGTGGTGACGGCTGGAGCAGGTGAGTGTGATTAGTGTACAGGTGCGTGTGATCAGTAATCTGGTGATCGGGTGCGTTGTGTAGTGGCTGGAGAGTGTGAATGATGATTGAGACTGGTGGAACGTGCAGAGGGTGTGACAGTACCCCCCCCTCCACGGGTGACTCCTGGCACCCTAGACCGGCGGCGAGGACGACCACGACCTCGGGGAGCTGGGCGATTAGGGTGTTGACAGTGGAATTCCTCGAGAAGAGTAGGGTCTAGGATGTCGTCTCGTGGCGTCCATGACCTCTCTTCAGGACCGAATCCCTCCCAGTCAATCAGATACTGGAGGCGGCCGTCCCGCCGCCGGGAGTCGAGGATCTCTTTGATGAGGTATATGTTCTCGCCAAGGATCTCGGGTTGTGCTGGAGGGGGAGGCGGTTCCGGGTCTGTGGAAGGAGGAGGAACAGGGTCAGTGTATGGTTTAAGTAGTGACACGTGAAAGGCTGAAGAGATGCGTGAGTGAGGAGGTAGGTTGAGGCGGTAAGTGACAGGGTTGATTTGTGAGTGAATGGTGTATGGCCCTATGTAGCGGGGACTCAGCTTCCTACAGGGCAGTCGGAGGCGGATGTTCTGGGTAGATAACCATACCTTATCCCCTGGGTGGTACACGGGGTTAGGTAGTCTACGGCGATTGGCGGCATCTGTATGCCTCCGTACTGCTCGTTGGAGATGGATGTGAGCTGAGTCCCATACCCTCTCGCTCTCCCGGAACCAGTGGTCTACCGCGGGTATTTCAGAGGATTCGCCAGTCCACGGGAACAGTGAAGGTTGATAACCCAGGACACACTGAAAGGGGGTTAGTCCTGTGGTGGCTTGACGCAGAGAATTTTGGGCATATTCTGCCCACGGTAGGTACTGGCTCCAGGTGTCTTGGCGTTGGGCGCAGTATGTCCGAAGATAGCGGGAGATCTCCTGGATCTTACGTTCGGTCTGGCCATTAGTTTGCGGATGGTAACCGGATGAGAGACTGATAGTGGTTCCGAGTTGCTGGAAGAATGCCCGCCAGACCCTTGAAATGAACTGGGGACCACGGTCAGAGACGATATTTTCAGGAAGGCCATAGTTCCGAAATACATGTTGAAATAAGGCCTCTGCTGTTTCTAGGGCCGTTGGAAGGGCTTTGAGAGGGATGAGCTTACAGTGCTTTGAGAAGCGATCGACGACCACTAGTATGGTGGTGTGACCTCGAGAGGGAGGCAAATCCGTGGCGAAATCTATGCCGATGTGAGTCCAGGGTCGGCGGGGAATGGGTAATGGTTGAAGTTTCCCTTCGGGAAGATGATGAGGAGTGGTAGTAATGGCGCAGACCGAACAACCTCGGACATACTGGGCAACGTCCTTAGCCATGCCGGGCCACCAGTATTTCTCCCGTAGGAGCGAGAGGGTTCGCCTGCTGCCCGGGTGTCCTGAACCGAGGGAGGTGTGCGTATTGTCGAGGAGGATAAGCCGATGACTGGAGGGCACGTAGGTCCGGTTTTGAGGGAGTTCCGGAGGAGCTGGTTCCTCGAGAGTGGCAGCACGGATCTCTTCGTCCACCTTCCATATAATAGGTGCGAGGAATACAGATGGAGGGAGCACTGGTTCGGGAGTGTCTTGAATAGGATCTGGTGAATACAGGCGGGATAAGGCATCTGCCTTGCAGTTCTTATGGCCAGGTTGATAAGTGATTGAAAAGTTAAACCTGGCGAAGAATAGGGACCAGCGAGCTTGTCGTGCGTTCAGTCTTTGAGCATGGCGGAGATACTGAAGGTTTTTGTGGTCTGTGATGACTGTGAATGGGAATTGTGCTCCCTCTAACCAGTGCCGCCACTCTTCTAGGGCCATCTTGATCGCCAGCAACTCCCGATCCCCTATTCCGTAGTTCTGTTCGGCCGGACTGAGTTTCTTGGAGTAGTACGCACATGGATGGAGAGCTTTAGGTTCATCAGACCACTGGGAGAGTACGGCTCCAACTCCTACGTCTGCCGCATCGACTTCCACAATGAAGGGCCGTGTAGGATCCGGGTGTTTGAGGATGGGAGCTGTGGTGAACTTGCTCTTGAGGAGCTGGAAGGCACGATCAGCGTCAGGGCTCCACGTTATGGTACGCCGGCCACCTTTAAGTAGGGATGACAAAGGAGAAGAGACTAGACTATAATTTTTGATGAACCGGCGATAGAAATTGGCAAACCCTAGAAACCGTTGGAGTTCTTTAACGGTGTGGGGTTCCTTCCACTTAGTAACTGCTTCTACTTTGGCGGGTTCCATCTGGACCCCCGCAGCAGAGATCACGTACCCGAGGAAGGAGATGGTGGATTGATGAAATTCACATTTTTCTGCCTTGAGATAAAGTTGATGTTCCCTCAGACGTTCTAACACTTGACCCACATGAGTACGATGGTCTTCCATGGTACGGGAGTAGATGAGGATGTCATCAATGTAGACAATGACATGCTGGTGAAGTAGGTCCCTGAAGATTTCATTCATGTAGTTCTGAAACACTGACGGACTGTTGGCTAACCCGTAGGGCATGACCAGGTACTCATAGTGGCCAGTGGGTGTGATGAAGGCGGTCTTCCACTCATCTCCCTCTCGAATACGGATGAGGTTGTAGGCGCTGCGGAGGTCCAACTTACTAAATACTCGTGCCTCCCGGAGCTCCTCAAGAGCTGCTGGCACAAGCGGTAGAGGGTAAGCGAATTTCACCGTGGCCTCGTTTAACACCCGATAATCGATACACGGCCGGAGCCCTCCATCCTTCTTAGAGACAAAGAAGAAGCTCGATGCGGCAGGTGACTTAGACGGTCTGATGAACCCCTGGTCGATGGCTTCTCGGATGTAGCTCTCCATGGCCTCGTGTTCAGGACGGGAAAGAGGATAGATACGACCGTGTGGTAATTTAGCGTTGGGCAGCAGGTCGATGCTACAGTCGCAGGGCCGATGAGGAGGGAGTTGTGTGGCACGTTCCTTACTGAATACATCTAAATAGGAGTGATAAGTGGATGGGACGTGCTGGGTGAGGTTTGTAGAATGGTGTTCCAGGCTGGTTGAGTGTAGAGGAAGGGATGGTCGGGTAGGAGGAGTTTGTTTAGCCGAGGGGCGAGGATGGTGGTCTTTACAGGTCTCGCTCCATTCTAGGATCTCCCCCGTGCTCCAGTTGATGGTCGGTTGGTGTTGGATTAACCAGGGTCGACCCAACAGCACATCCACATTGGCCCTGGGTAATACCAACAAATTAAGTTTTTCACTGTGACAAGGAGGAGTGAAGAGTGTAACCTGGCGAGTTCGTCTGGTGATTCGGCCATCGCCCAATGGTGAGTCTTGAATGGTATAAATTTGATACCGGGTTTCATTTGGGACAGTAGGAATACGATGTTTGGATACGAACTTGGAGGAGATGAAGTTCCCGGCAGCTCCGGAGTCCACCAGGACATTGATGGGAAAGGTACAAGAGTTTATGGTTAGCGTAGCTTGGATGTGAGGAATGGTACAAACTGAAGGAGTGATAGAAAAGGCACTCACCATTGGACGAGGCGGACGGACAGGACAGCCTGAGAGTAGATGAGAAGCTTCTCCACAGTACAAGCAAAGTTGCTGTTGTATGCGTCGATTGCGCTCGGCGGGGGTGATGTGGTAAGCTTCGGTGATCATGGGCTCGTCGCACTCAGTAGTCGATGGTGAGGGGTGATGGTGAGCGGAAGCGTTGATGGTGGTGAATGGCGGAGAGGAGTGGTGGTGTAGAGGAGCTTGGTGGTGAGCTGTAGTGGCGGAACAAGCGTTAAGGTGTTGGGAGACGCTGATAGCCTTCCTGATAAACACTTCCAGGTCCGCGCTGTCATCATAGATCACCATCTGTGTGCGGACGCTGGGTGTTAATCCTTGATGGTAGGCGGCTAACAGCGCCACCTGGTTCCAACCACTACTAGCGGCAAGGGTGCGGAACTGGAGGGTGTATTCGTGGATAGAGAGGTTTCTTTGGTTGAGGGCAATGAGTTCATCGTGGACGGATAGAGCTGTAAGCGCTATCCCGAATACTTCCTGGAAGTGTTGTGTGAATGAATGATACGTATGCAGTACCGGGTTGCGGGCATCCCACAGCGCATTAGCCCATTGAAGCGCTCGTCCAGTGAGGAGGGAAATCACAAACGCCACTTTGGTGATTTCATTTGGGAATAGTTGTGAGTTGGTCTCGATGTAAAGCGAGCACTGTAGTACGAAACCGGCACAGCTGCTGGGTTCGCCGGCATAACTGGTAGGGCGAGAGAGGGGTGAATTAGTCATTGACAGAGGGTTTACCGGAGCACTCGATGGTGCTGTAGGTAAAGGCTGCTGATCCATTGCGGCGGCTTCCGTAACTGAGTCGGCAGCGATCCCGGAAGTGTTTGGGTTCGCCTCCATAACACTGGGATATTTTGCGGGGCTGGAATCCTGTCACGGTCACAGAAGGCAGAGACGATAGTAAGTGTACAAGGTGTT
>CAIGQW010055679.1:659999-691355 GCA_903798125.1 Danio choprae | reverse complement strand
ATATATATATATATATATATATATATATATATATATATATATATATAATAAAGTAATATTCTGAAATCAAGATTATATGATGCACTGAAAAAAGATTTGACAGCAATGTTTTAAAACATTTTAAATGTCTTCACACTGTCACCTTTGATTAAGTAAATGTGTCCCTACAATTGATTTTCAGTTGCTCTTGAACTTCATAGGGTAAACACACTTTTATCTTATACAACAATTCTTTCTAGCTCTTGAATCTCATTGCTTGAGAGCTGAGATTTTCTAGTGATATCAACACTGTTCTAGGCTCTTTGATTGCCAAGCAGAGGGATAAACTCATTACAGTTTGACAAATACTGTGGCTGATGGACCACATAATGGATTTTTGAGTGACTTGAGTTTATAATTGAAAAATTAGAAATGTTACAGAAGGATATTGATCCGTTTCATAAAATGTGCTAACGCCCTGGTGGCATATGAGTTAGTTTTACAATGGATATATGCACTTTGGAATCTTAAAATGTTGGCCCCTACCCATTACCATTATGCATCATGGAAGTGCCAGAATAAAAAATGTAATTAATTTGACTGTGTTTGTCTGAAAGAAGAAAGTCAAACAGTGAGGATGACTTGAGAGTGAGTAAATTAAGGAGTAAATTACAATTTAGGGTGAACTATTTCTTTTAGCCATTAAATGTGCGAATAACTTAGTTTTTTGCTCTGCAGGCATTTGAAACCTATACAGAAAATAAGGTAAACCATAAACATATACACTAGATATCGCATACGGACCCTGAGCATGCATCAATACCACCGCCACATTTGTACAGTGCTCCCAGGACAAAAGTCATTTAACCGCACTAACATTAGTCAAGACTGAAGCCAATCTGAAGATGCTGGACTCTTGCGCTGCATACGGGTGTAGTAACGAGTAAACAAAGCATAAAGGCATAACATTTCATAAGTAAGATTTCGATTTTTACGTTTTTGTATGTTACGAAGTTTGGTGCTAAACAATTAATGTTATTGATGATAATACAGTCACTTACTGCACTGACCATAAGACACAGTAGCTTCAACTTGCACCAAATTCTAGGCTTATGCAAGTTTTGTTGAATAAAATCAGCAAACAATGTAAATGAAATATGACAACAAGACGCTGCCATGCCAAAAACTTGTATTATTGTCGGCTAAGTGAAGTAACGACTAGTTTTTAAAGTAACTTATAAGGGTGCCTGATAACATAACAGTGCCTGCGCCTTAATGTGCATACTGTACTTTTCCACCCTAAATTATCGAATATTACAAATGTTACATACCATTTAGATCAGAAAGGTGGGTATGCACATTGAGACGTAAGGATATTGATGGTTCACACAAGTCGTTCATAACGGAGATTCATTCACAAACGAAACGCTCCCTCTGTTAGAATTAGAAGTAAAAGCGGGAGAGAGGGGGGGTGTTTCAGGACATGGATTAGATCAAATTTAACAGGGAGGGCTCTTTGTGATTGAAAAAAATATTTGCGAAAACTCCCGATCATAGATATATGTATATATGTGCATATATCTATGGCTCCGGATGGCTAGTCCTCCACTGCACCTTGCTCCCTATTAATTTCAAAGGAGTGCTACCCTGTACTAAAATGGCGGCTCTACTGACGCATTCCTTCCAATAGACAACAACAGCGTAGGCGACATCTAATGTAAATATCCATGAAGGTAAACCACATCTCTCTCCTATAATGTATTATTGTTTGTAGGTATAATGCATAGTAAATTAGTGTTTGCTTTGGCTTTTAATGTTGGTGAATTCATGGATGCGGAACAGACAGAGCACTGTTGATTTTTTTATTGATCTGTTGATTTTTAACAGAAGTTGATTTATTGATTGCTATTGTATAAATACAATATATCACGCAAGGAGCACTGCAATATGGCTGTATATCAGCACTGTTGTAATTACCTACAAACGAATCACAGCAGTGCTGCTTATACACCTATATCTCATGAGGAAACAGAACTATTTTACTTCTTTATCAGTTTAATGACTAATTCATATGAATTCATACAATGTTAGTCATACAAAAATGTACAGTTTTTAAAAGGAAGCATGCACCCAAACCCTACCCATAAACCCAACCATCACAAAGTTAGCCACTAATCAAAAAGTTACAAATTGGCATGAGATAGTGTTGGCCATATCACAGTTCTACTCATGTGATATTATTTTATATTGCATAATTCATGCACCATACCTCAAAATTAACATCAGAACAACATTTGCAGTCACAAAACGGTCCCAAAATCTTCAGAACAGGTTCTTTTCTCTCATTATGAATGATAAACTTTGGCAGATAAGGATGCCAGCTTTGTGTTACATAACCAAAAGGGCTGCCTGAAGGGCTATGAACCTCCAGCTGAAATATATAAGACAGTATTGACATAGTAAGACAGAATAATATGGGAATATGGGAAAAATATATGAAAAAAAAAAAAGATTATAATTTCTGTATTCTGTCTCAAAACATGCATAGTGGTTTTGTGTGGTGTACCTCTTGAAGGCAGCAGGGGAAGAAGCAACTACTGCACTTAAGGGGACGAGATAAAGTCATCACTTCCTGTCCCATGTTATCCTGGATATGAAGCAGGAAGGAACGCACAGATCCACAAAACATACGACTACAAAAATTGCTCTCCTCAGCGGCAAAAAACACTTGCTGCCCTAAACTGTTTTTCACCACATATTGATTATTGGTCTCCCATCCCATGAGAACTGTAAGAGAAAGAGAACAACTCTGTTTATATACCAAGGATTGACAGGTGGTTTCTACGGCAATCAATGGACAAGGATTACCTTCCATTAGTTCCACTTTCTGATGAACTAGAAGCTGGTCAACCTGTGATAAGCAGCGTGTATTGTTATATCTTGATATATAGTGTGCTTGTTTTAATGTTACACACAGTGGAGAACAAAATTAGAGAAAGCACAATTTACTCATTTTAACTTCTGAAGGCTATAGGAGGACAAAATTAGCAGTGTACAGGCCATTGATCTGATTGACTCCACCAGACATTTCCAATCAGGTTTATATCAGGACTCTAGACAGCCCATTTCATTATTTCAGTGATTTCATACTTCATGGAACTGCTAATCTGTTTTAATATTTGAACGGGGGTCCATTTTCCTGTATAACCTTGGCTTGTTGCATGATGAACACAGGAAAGGAACTGCAAGTTGTTGAAGGAGCTTAGGATAAACAGTTGCATTCACTCTGCTGATGAGAGGTTTAGTCACTAAACTGTGGGCTGTCAGTTCAAAATCTTCTGTTGAACCAGTTGGACATTTAGATCCTCTGCATTATCATGTCCTCTCATGCATTTGTCTCTTTCAAAGACCAGCCTTTCTGTGGGATTTGAATGAGTTAGTAACATTGTAAAGATGGATTTTTCTATAAATAAAATCAAAGTTGACTGAAAGGCTCGTCCATTTGGCCTTCATCTGGACAACCTGCTGTCGGAGTCTTTCATTCATTTTGGAACATCTTCTCACCATCTTGCAAATCAGTAATCTGTATAGTTAGTAGACCAGTTAAACAGGGTTTGTGAGATATATTTTTAACCACCAGGTCCCTGATTACCATCACACTTTATGATTTTGTCAAGTACGATGCGATCCTGGATTAACATCTATGTTAATCCTGGAACATCATAAAAAAATGTAATCCATACCTATTCCCTACCCCTAAACCCAACCATAACTGTAAATTATTCTTAAAATCAGAGGGGAATAATAGTTGGATAACAATCATGTAGAAGTGCATAAAACTAACTGTAAGCCTAAACTTAACATTAACTGTAAACATATCCCTTAATTCTGATTGGCTGATTGGAATGTTGTTCCAGGTTAAACATAGATGTTAATCCAGGAACATGTCCTACTTGGTGAAATCAGGTAGGCAGATTAGCATCAGTGACTTGGAGGTATTTAAAGAAGAAGGGTCTGGCTGCAGACTGCATGCAATGCTTTTAATGCACACACAAAACCCCGCCCCTAACCCTACCCCTCACAGTGATGTCACTAGCTCTGTTGAGTGTTGATGTGTCTGAGACTGCATGTCTCAGCTTGCATGTGCAAGTTCACCTAAAAGTGAAAATTACCTAATCATTTATTCCACTCAAGAAGATTGTTGGCACCTATTGACTTTCATAGTAGTAAAAAAAACAATTACTATGGAAGTCAATGGTTACCAGCAACCAGCAAGGGTAAGTAAGTGATTGCAGAATTTCCATTTTTAGGAGAACAATTTTTTTCATGTGTTGTCTATTTTTAATCAGTATTCGTTTTTATACTGTCCTTCCCTAAAACTCATGAAGTGTGTATTGATGCATTATATTCTAACAATCTAAAAGCCCTTCTTCAGTTATCCCTTATTAAAGTACAACATATCACTGAAACAATGTCTTTACATTTAACCAAATGTATTTTGATACATTTATTTTAGAATGCTGCTGTGATGTATGAACCAAAAAGTCTGTCTAAAAAGTCTAAACACTCTCATTCACACACATACACTACAGACAATTTAACTTACTCAATTCACCTGTACCTCATGTCTTTGGACTGTGGGGGAAACCGGAGCACCCGGAGGAAACCCACGCAAACATGGGGAGAACATGCAAACTCCACACAGAAATGCCAACTGACCCAGCCGAGACTCGAACTAGTGACCTTCTTGCTATGAGGAGACAGCGCTACCCACTGCGCCACCCTACACTGCAATCACTTTTTATTAAAACAAGCAAAAGTTTTAAACCACAAGGGATATGCACATGCTGCATCTTATGCATGTGATAACCACTTTAAAGATTGAGGTGGATCAAACACAATGTATCTAACAAATCATTATCAGTTCCCTCTCCAAACATGCTAAGTGCCAGAGATCAGAATACCCACTAATACCCAGGAAGTGCCAGACATCTGTTTACTTTGAAAACAACTAGATAAAGGGATGTTTACAATTCAAAGGAATGATTACCCTACACCCACTTCAGAAGACAAATAACACTCTTTCTGTATAGAGTGCATACAAAAGCCTTGCCCTCTACAATCTCTTGAGATTCATAATATCATGCTCCCAGTCTCCCTATCCTCATCATATCGTGTTCATTTATAGTCAATTAGTATATAGTAATGTTGAAACTTGCCTTCAGAAAAGGTTTATAGAATTTCTAAGTTTTTATTATTGTTTAAAGGATGAATTTGTTTTTTACAATATATGCTGATACTTGTGCAACATTAGTATTATAAAAATATGTAATAGCTTGTTCATTCCACATCCAATCAAACAACATATGCAAAAGACCATGCTTGGCAATAGGTAACAGACTTTCTCTCAGAGAGTACACATTCTCTCTACACATACACATTCACACACTCATTGATCTCTGATCTAAAGTCTTTACAGTATAAAAATGGGAAATAGATAGCTAATGTGTGTCAGTGTCACGGACATGCTGGAGACATAAACAAGGAGTAGATGTAGGATAAACTATAAACAAACTTAATAGAAAAAAATGGCAATACATATACATAAACTTGGGATAAAAAGAGAGAGGTATTGGGCCAACGGAAAGTTGAGACCAGACACTAACAAAAGGTAACTAAACAAGCTAAACAAAAGGTAACACAGAAACTAAATACACAAACTAATCAAACTGAAACAGGTGCTGGGGATCAAAACACAGGTGAACATAAGAAACACTAATTCAGGTGGGAAAAGGAACAAAGGACTAAGACACACCTGAATCAATTGAATAGGACAGGCACGTCCTCCTGCCATCAAGTATAAGGTTGGGAGTGGGGGCAGGGTAGAATAAGGTCAAGGAAGCCAGGTTGGGAACTGAACTGGAGACAACTGGTCTGGGGCCTGTTAGGCTATATGCCGGAACTGAGGAGCAACTGGGCTGGAAGCCAGGCTGGGATATGCATGATTGGAAGTTTGGGCTGGAATCAGTGGGGCAGGAAGTTTAAGCTGGGACCGGCAGGGCTGGAAGCTTGGGCGTTGTCAGCAGGTCTAGGAACCGGGACTGGTACGATGAGGAGCTTGTGTGTTGCCAGAACTGGGACTAGCAGGGTGAGGAGCTTAAGTTGTGCCAACACTGGGGTAGAAGTCATCACTGCCAACCACTCTTGCGTTGAAGCTATCACTGGGAGGGGCTCTGGGGCTGGAGCCCACACTGGTGAGCGCTCTGGGGCTGAAGCCCACACTGGACTAGGCTCATGAACTGGAGCCAACACTGGACTGGGCTCAGGGACTGAAAACAACACTGGAGTAGACTCGGGGACTGAGCCAACACTTGACTGGGCTCGAGGACTGGAGTCAACACTGGATTGGACTTGACGACTGGAAACAACACTAGATTGCTAGCTAGATCAGGGTTAGAGTATGTAATGCCCAGAGTAGGTCAACTGGGCTGAAAATGCCCTCCAGACACCCAGCACAAAAAGCCCACCTTAAGTATGCCCCCGATTCAAACGTCACACAACTGTGTAGCAGAAACGAGTAAGTCAAATCAGAATTGCACAGGCAAAGTGCACCATCGCATTATCACGAAATGTTTAAGATAGAGACAATTAAACCAAACAAATGAGGTTACTGAACAGCATAAAATGATATATCTATATATACACACACAAGTATTTCATTCATTATATTCATTTACTCACCAACTGTAACGTTAATGGGCATTGTTTTCCTGATTGGTCTCTCAACTAATGGTAGGGCAATGATGTCCCAGCACACTATCCATAATATCAAACCACAGGATTTTTTTTCTGTAAGCACCACTCTTACAGATGTGAATCTTAATGGCTTTATAGTACCTGCAACTAACACATTCAGCCTTCTCCTTAGCCAGGAGAGCCCTGTTATCTTCAGCTGACCAGTACAATCTGTTCTTTATTTTGTTTGTGCATGTACTCGATGCTTGTGCATGATTAAATAACTAGCTAAATGGGCTGGCTCAGGCACTTTGACTTTGCTTTTAGTCCGCCCTAAAGTTGCACCACACCTGCTTTGGCCCAAGGTATTTGTTAGCCCTAAGGAAGACCCCCAATCAGTTGTTCGAAGCTACTGTGGAAACAAGACTGGCCCAGGCACGCATGGTCACTTTAGACGCAAAAGTGGACTAGACGCTAGAGAGAACTTACAGGCTTTGGAAGGTAGTCCAGGACGATTTTTCTAGGTAGCAGCTTTTGCGTGTACAGATGCACCATAATCACATGTTCCAACAGGAGAATGTCCTCATACCACCACTGGGTGTTGAAATCCTAACCATCCATCCATAACATGGCGCATGAAATGGGGATGAATTTCTGTTTACTTCCAGTCTAGTGCTTAAAGTTCCTAGAAAAGCATGGCCATCACTTGACGCTGACTGTGCGACCACCTAATCAAACATAACTAATAAACTTGTGCATACATTAAAGAGTACCTGCTGGCTCTTAAAATTACTAAAATTTCTGTATTTATGCACAAGAGGAAGACTAGGAAGAGGGTGGACCTAATGATTTACCATGACAACAAACAAGGGCAACTATGAAGATAAACAAGGAAGCTCAGAAAATCAACGGAAAATCAAGAACTAAACAGAGGAAAAGAACTGGCAGAGAAACAGAGAATAAACGTTGGTTTAATGAGTAGGAGTTCAGGTTCAGGAATAAGTTGATTCCACACACTTCAACCAATAAAGTCAGAAGTCATTGACAATTCTAAAAAACATGGAATCAAACACCTCTACAAAAAAAATAAATGTTCTGTATTTAGTGATTTACATTTGCTTTCTGTTTATTCATCCTTTCAAATTGTCTTATTGAAACTTGATAGTTATTGTCAACTTTTGATGTTGAAAACCGAACTACAATTTTAATTGACATATTCGTCGTTTATAAATAAGTACATTCATTCATTCATTCATTCATTTTCTTTTCGGCTTAGTCCCTTTATTAATCTGGGGTCGCCACAGCGGAATGAACCGCCAACTTATCCAGCATATGTTTTACGCAGTGGATGCCCTTCCAGCTGCAACCCATCTCTGGGAAACATCCATACACACCCATTCACACTCATACACTACGGACAATTTAGCTTACCCAATTCACCTATACTGCATGTCTTTGGACTTGTGGGGGAAACCAGAGCACCCGGAGGAAACCCACAGGGAGAACATGCAAACTCCACACAGAAACGCCAACTGACCCAGCCGAGGCTCGAACCAGCGACCTTCTTGCTGTGAGGCGAACGTGCTACCCACTGTGCCACTGTGAGGCCCTAAATAAGTACATTGTATAACAATTAAGAAATAATACATACTGAAATAAATGTTTAAAAAAATCTGAAAAGATACTGGCTGGATTAAATCTGAAAAGATACTGGATTATCAATTGATTCTAAAGGTCACTTTATAAAACAAAAGTTGTCAGAGCAGAGAGCAAGGTTCCAACTCAAAACAAATGAAAAAAAAAGATGTTTAAAATAAAATGAATATTGTAGTGAATCTGAATGATTAATTGTGAGAGATGAACTGTTCACTTCACTGATTCCATGACTCATACTGTTAATCACCTGGGTTAGGTACTCTAGACCAACAGGACAGCCCATGGGCCTGTCCAGGACTGGCATGACCGCCGGGACCTGAGGTGCCACATAACCTGCTGCAGAGAATGCTTTTAGTATAATACCCTACCAGGATATTATTCTTAAATTTAAAAAAAATGTTTTACTTAAATATTTGTAGATTATTCTCTTACCGGTTGGTGGTGTAGGGTACACTTCATTTATGCTTGGATGAGGGTCAATGGTATATACTATAAGAAAAATAGAAAATTTGATAAACTGATGATCAGATGTTGTAAATGTTTAGTTAACATTTAACACATGTTTGTTCTATAGGATGATAGACCTACATGTATGCTTGTAAACAATAAATAAAAGTTATTCTTAATTATATTAAATGTGTATCAATAGCATACCTCAGATCTTGAAGTAAAACAATAAAAAAACAAAAAACATTATTTAAAAAGGCCCTATAATGACTACATTGCTTAACACTCGTATACATTTATAACATGCTATTCTGAATACTGTTTTCAATTACATTTTAAAGTACATTTTAAAAAGTATTATGTTTTAATAAAACAGATTAAAAACAGATTAACATGTACTTCTGCTTAAGATCACTTAATTGCATTTAATAATTGCATTTAATCTAGGATACATCTTCATTCAGTTGTAAAATAAACTGCAAATTTGAAAACATTATATTTAGTACATTTTACAGTACATTATTTCATACTAAATGTTCTTCTTAAAAGAATGTTTTGTAAAGTGTATGTCTTTTTCACAAGGTTAACCCCACTAAAATTTAGATTTACTTTAAACATTATAAAATTCAATTCAATTCAATTCAATTCAAGTTTATTTATATAGCGCTTTTTACAATATAGATTGTGTCAAAGCAGCTTAACAAGTTCAAGTAAAGTCCAGGTTTTAGAGTTTAGTTCAAAATGCAAGTATACATTTGCTAGGATAGGAAAAAAATTAGGTGTAAAAGAAATATATAGCTGAAAGTGTAGCTAAACTCTCACCAGGGGCCACAGGCACATTGACTCCAGGAGCATTTACACCTTCTGTCTGACCTACATTTGGAAAGAAAGAAAGAAAGAAAGAAAGAAAGAAAGAAAGAAAGAAAGAAAGAAAGAAAGAAAGAAAGAAAGAAAGAAAGAAAGAAAGACTTGTACATGGTAAACAATGAAGTTGATGAGGAAATCACATACTTAGTCCAGCAGGACTTAAATCTGAGCTTAATTAAACATTCATTCATTCATTTTCTTTTTGGCTTAGTCCCTTTATTAATCTGGGGTCGCCACAGCGGAATGAACCACCAACTTATCCAGCATATGTTTTTATGCAGCGGATGCCCTTCCAGCCGCAACCCATCACTGGGAAACATCCATACACACTCATTCACACACATACACTATGGACAATTTAGCTTACCCAATACACCTATAGCGCATGTCTTTGGACTTGTGGGGGAAAACGGAGCACCCGGAGGAAACCCACGCCAACACGGGGAGAACATGCAAACTCCACACAGAAATGCCAACTGACCCAGCCGAGGCTCGAACCAGCGACCTTCTTGCTGTGAGGCGATTGTGCTACCCACTGCACCACCACGTCGCCCCTTAATTAAACAGTCTAAATATAAGTGTAAATATAAGTCCATGGACTAAATGTCACTTACAAATACAACTTTACGCGTCACCTCTGTAGAGTTTTTGATATCTTGCAAATGAATGAGCACTTTCTGCTTTAAGCAATAAAGGACAACAAGCTGTGCTGTATCGTGAATACAGTCATGGCTAAAGGATGTTGTTATGCAGGATGCAAAGTGGAGTATAGCCTACCTTGTACTTTCATAAAACAATAAAATGTCACTTTGTTAAACAGCACTTAAAATAAAAACAGCACTTAAAATAAAAGTCACTTTGGTCAAATAATGAAATAAACAGACAAAAAAACATGACCCACGAACTATGGAACCTATTGATTACAATGTACACTTTTACTGTGTAGTTACAGTGCTCAACCCAGTTCCTGGAGATCTACCTTCCTGCAGAGTTTACCTCCAACCCTGATTAAACACAACTAAACAAACTAAGTAGGATCCCAAGGAGCATTTGGTAATTAAAGACAGATGCAAGGTTGCAGCTGAACTATGCAGGAAGGTAGACCTCCAGGAAAAAGGTTGGGCACGTCTGGTGTAGTTAATGTACTTAAGTATCTTTTTTGAAGGATGTTTGTTTTTTACAGTTGAGCCATTAAGGTTAAATGAGATTTGAGTGTTTGTAGAAGTTTAAAAATGCTGTGTCGTCCTTGATTTATTTGAATACTGTGGAGTTCAGTTATATTTCTCTTGTAGAAAAAACATGATTGCTCTCTACAAACACACTGATTCTTGTCTTTCAATGGCTAACTTTTAATGGTCATCAAGTGTGTTTCTTGGGACTCTTCGCCTCTTTTGCTATTGTTATGCCTACTGTCCTCACTAACCTGAAGTATTTGACCACCGAAAGTGGAGATATTTGAAAATGCTGCAGAGGCCGATTTCGTTAGGAAATGCTGGCCCTGTCAGGCCCTGTCATGAACACTTAAGACCCCAGTATACTTCAAATATAACTTAAATTAAGTAATAGTCTGAAACAACTGACCAAAGCAAAATGTTTGGGGAGTTTGTTTTGGACTTCTAAACACCTTTGAGCCACCACTGATGTTTGATGATTACGCCATCGGTGGGTGTGTTCTAAAACTCCTCCTTCTTTGACTTGCTTCATATCCACAGAGGTCAGCAAATATAAAACAACGTGGCACGCAGTGGTGGTGCATCTTGTGCAACAGGCCGGACAAGAATTTTTGCCATATATGAAACTGTTCTTCTTTCACAGCCACCATTGTTGGTGTGTTTAGGAGTCAACTTGAGGGGTGACACGTTTACAATCATACCTACTATAGAGCCAGGGTATCAGAAGGTTGAAAACAGTATAATGTCATTCAGTCTTTTCAAACTTCTTTTTGGCCTTAAACGAAGGACGAAAAATAACTTAGTTTGAAGTATACAGGGCCTTTATTTTCAAAAACTGGTTTGTCAAAATGCTGTATCAGGTGAATGAAACCGACACTTTCTGAAAACTACAGTCAAGGTGAAGATTTTCTAAAACTCCAGTACCAGTGTGCTGGTGTGCTCAAGTTTTTGCCTCATGACGTCGGTTTGCATGCTGTTTTTTCTTTGACAGTATATCACAGTGTGTTTTTGCATTTCGAATTGAGATTTTTGACAAACTAGATATAGACTAAAAATAGATGTGAATGTGTGGACATGGCCTCAATGTGGACGGAGAAAAAAAAAAGAGACATTTGAAAACAGAGGTGTCGCTGAAACAGTAAGACCTACATAGTGAGACCTACATACTTTTGCTATGTCCTCTTTTTTGTGAGGAAAATCCTTTACCGTTGCCCTGGCTTCCTCCGATGTTGTATAGTTCTCCAGAAATCTGCTGAGTGTACCATTATATTTATTCTGACATGACTGCCAGCTGACATTTTTGATAGCCATAGCTGTTATTTATTTATTTGTTGTCATTCATTAGTAACAAATCGTCTGTTCACACAAACACTTCTCTGACTTTATTTGCCATCGTGTTCAACTGGTCGACAATGTTGACTAGTAACCAAATCTAGAGATTTTGTGTATGGTCACATGATATTTGTTTTCAACAGTATAGTGTGAATGGAGATGTTTTCAGAAACACTAGATGAAAAGACACTGACTACGTTTACATGGACATCAGTAATTTAATTATTTGCCTTAATCTGAATAAGGCAGGGCGACATGGTGGCGCAGTGGGTAGCACAATCGCCGCACACCAAGAAGGTCGCTGGTTCGAGCCTCGGCTGGGTCAGTTGGCATTTCTGTGTGGAGTTTGCATGTTCACCCTGTGTTCCGTGGGTTTCATCCGGGAGCTCCGTTTCCCCCACAAGTCCATAGACATCCGCTATAGGTGAATTGGGTAAGCTAAATTGTCCGTAGTATATGTGTGTGAATGAGTGTGTATGGGTGTTTCCCAGTGATGGGTTGCGGCCGGAAGGGCATCCGCTGGGTAAAACATATGCTGGCGGTTGTCCACAAAAGCATATGTTGGCGGTTCATTCCGCTGTGGCGACCCCAGATTAATAAAAGGACTAAGCCGAAAAGAAAATGAATGAATGAATGAATAAGGCAATAATGGTGTAAAAGGGTGTTTACATGAGTTGCTTTTTGAATGTTCCTTTCATGTTCCCGTTTTACATATTATAGTAAATAGTTCGGTTAATGTCATTCCATCACCATTCGACGCTAGTTTTCTTCGGGCATTTTATGCAACAACAGTTCGTGTTCAACTACAGTTAATTTTTCAGACTATGCATGCAAACAGACAACGACAATTCTCAAGCAACTGGCCACATCTGCCATTTCATTCACTAACTTTTTATTCATGCCCCCACAACAAAGTCATTTTAAAGTTAAGGCACTTCATAATGTTAATTTCTTCCAGAATTCTCAGCATAGTCGCAAATGTAGCAAAAAGTACTAAAAAACTGTAATAGTTTGATTAATTGCATCTCTGCATCTAATTCCGTCTCTGTTTAATGTTTGTTGTCTTTTTCATATTTATTTCGTGTTGTCACTTGTCGCTTTATGTACACTGGAAGCTTCTGTAGGCAAAACAAATTCCTTGTGTGTGTGTAAGCACACTTGGCAATAAAACCGATTCTGATTCTGATTAAGGTGTTTACATGTCTGTACTGCACTTCAATAATGCGACTAAAATAGGAATATTCCACATGTCTTAATTTGATTTCTATTTAATTTGATTATGAGTCAGATTAAGGCAATCAAAAATCACAGTTTACATGGTAGACTCTTAATCAGAGTATTGTTTTAATCGTATTAAAATCTGACTATTGGTGTCCATGTAAACATACTCAGTGTGACATGGATAGTTTTCATTCTAAAATGTCATTTTAAAACGCATTAGTGTAAACAGGACCTCATTGGGCAACTGGTTCAACACTGCAGCTGGAATTAATAAAAAAAACTTCAGCACTGAACATAGCAAATGATCTCTCTCAGTATTCAGTGTTGCAAACAGCTTCAATCAGCGGAGCAAAAATAAAAAATAACTGGTACAAAATGCACATTATTAAATACAAAAACAGGGCCTCACGGTGGCGCAGTGGGTAGCACGATCGCCTCACAGCAAGAAGGTCGCTGGTTCGAGCCTCGGCTGGGTCAGTGGTCATTTCTGTGTGGAGTTTGCATGTTCTCCCCATGTTGGCGTGTGTTTCCTCCAAGTGCTCCTGTTTCCCCCATAAGTCCAAAGACATGCGCTATAGGTGAATTGGGTAAGCTAAATTGTCCGTAGTGTATGTGTATTAATGAGTGTGTGTGGATGTTTCCCAGTGATGGCTTGCAGCTGGAAGGGCATCCGCTGCGTAAAACATATGCTGGATATGTTGGTGGTTCATTCTGCTGTGGCGACCCCAGATTAATAAAGGGACTAAGCCGAAAAGAAAATTAATGAATAAATACACAAACATTTTGCAGCTCACTGCGGGAGTTTCTTTAAATGATTTACAAAAGTAATATTGCTGTTGGACTGATTTAGCACTATCACTTAGTCTGACAGGCAATGTGTCAAATTCTGTGAAAAAGATAATACACATCCAGCCAGTTGTTATCACATAATAAAGCCTGACAGCCTTATCAATGACCTGACTTGTGAAACTGAAGGGAGGTCTTTATGCTGCATACACAACCAGCTTTACGCTTATTATACAGCCACGTGCCACAAAACCATCAGTTAGACAGGAACTATATTGATCTGAGCTCCTAAATTTAATGTAAAGCTTGCAGAAAGAGGTGCCCTTCCTTATTATTTACCTGAATAATATTATTATCATTGAGTTACAAGATGGCACCAAACAGTCAAGAACAGCAGAGTGACAGATAAGCATATGTATATATTCGTAACACAGAATGAGCCTGTGTTATTAGCTTAATCGGTTGTTATCAGGGAATAACCAGAGTTACAGAGAGAGAGGGACAATTTTTCAGCAATAGCAGCACATGCAGCCTCTCAATAGCTCCCGGAAGTTAGCACTTACAGCCAGGTTACAGCTAAAGATGATTGATTTTGCACTTTTGAATGGTACGAATATATAAAAAAATAAGAGTGTGTATGTTTTAACATTATCTTACATTATTTGAATGAACCACGAAGCACTTCCTGGAACTATTTGAGTCTACATAAATCATGTGATGGTCAGTCATTTTGGACTTCCGTTGTTGCAACTCTCTATGGCCCTGGGAATAACATATTTTGGAATGTCATGATTGACCAATCAGAATCAAGTATTAAAGACAGCCATGTAATAAGCACGTTTAAATCACTTACCTTGCAAAAACATGATGAGAATACAATGCTCCTCGGTACTGAAAAAAAAACACAAAACATTTTTTTTCATTAATTGTGAGTTTCCAGTAAAGTGTTCCAGGCCCGTAGCCAGCCTGGTGAAAGGGGTGGTTCTTTCTTCGCTTTATTTTCATTTAATTATGAGGTTTAAATAGTCCATTTAGTGACATTTTAGGCACTGTTTCTAGACGGATTAGCTTGTTGAATGGTCATCATATCTTATCATATGATCAGGTCTTTTTGATGTACCAAAAATATTTTCTAAAGATTTAGAATAAAGAAATGTGAAAATATATATTTTTTCAAAATAGAAAAGAAAATGATAGTCTTTTGTCATTTATTAGGGAAATAGCAAACTGACAAGCACATTCAACTTTCCTCTGTCAGGATTTGGCCATTCATTCATTTTCTTTTCGGCATAGTCCCATTATTAATCTGGGGTCCCACAGCGGAGTGAACCGCCAACTTATCCAGCGTATGTTTTCCAGCTGCAACTCATAACTGAGAAACATCCATACACTTCCATTCACACACATACACTACGGACAATTTAGCTTACCCAATTCACCTATAGCTCATGTCTTTGGACTGTGGGGGAAACCGGAGCACCCGGAGGAAACCCACGTGAACACGGGGAGAACATGCAAACTCCACACAGAAACGCCAACTGACCCAGCCGAGGCTCGAAACCAGCAACGTTCTTGCTGTGAGGCGATAGCGCTACCCACTGCGCTACCCACTGCGCCACCGTCCTTCCAGAATATGGCCATTTGAATAACAATAAATTAAAACATAATAATAATGTAGAGTTTTTTCTAGCCTCTCTTTAAAAAAAAGTACATTTGAAAATTAATGAATAACAACAACAGCCTATTTATTATTAAATTAACTTTGGGCTGCTTTTAGTGCTTCACATCTTTTCATTGGTTATTTTTTCTTTTAAGAATACGGTCCAAGATTTTGAATAAAAGTTACTTGCAAAATATTTTCTCTATTTAACAACAATACAGTAGGTAAGTAGTGAAAGATGATTTCACTTATGTCAGATTCTGTATGGTCTTAAAACCTTTGATGGGTTATTTTGTGTTATATGCACAATTTATGATGATATAACAGTCAAAACAGGACAAATGAGCTCACGATGGGGCAAATTCAGGATCTTTGTCAGTGAGGGGTGGGCCCTTCAAACCACCCTAATGCCCCCTGGCTACGGGCCTGTGTTCAGAGTTTCCACTATAGCAACTAGTCTATTCAAATTCAATGAACCTCTAAATGTCAACAGTACTGAAAAAAGCTGACTATTACCCCTATAATGGTTTAAACTATCTGCAAAGTTTTAACACATCAATTAAACAGTGATCAAAACTGTGAGAAGCATAAATTATTAATGTCCTCATTCAGTGAAGTTGCTGAGGGTGTCGGTGTACTTGGCAGAAAGGTGTGAATGTAGGCCTATTCTGTTTCAAAGACAGCTTGAGAGGTGTGTGTGTAGTGGGTACACAGCTTGTAATTTGTCTCAGATGATCTGACCATACAAGAGCACCTGCAGGACAAACCATGCGTTTTTGCGGTTCATTATTTAAACTTTTTTTCTATATACACATGTATTAGATAAATATCTTCAACAATGTGTTTTATTCCAAAAGACTAGCCTACAGGGCAGCATGGTGGCACAGTGGGTAGCACACTCGCCTCACAGCAAGAAGGTCGCTGGTTCGAGCCCCAGCTGGGTCAGTTGGCGTTTCTGTGTGGAGCATGTTCTCCCCGTGTTGGCGTGGGTTTCCTTCGGGTGCTCCGGTTTCCCCCACAAGTCCAAAGACATGCGGTACAGGTGAATTGGGTAAGCTAAATTGTCCGTAGTGTATGTGTGTGAATGGGTATGTGTGGATGTTTCCCAGTAATGGGTTGCAGCTGGAAGGGCATCCGCTGCGTAAAAAATATGCTGGATAAGTTGGCGGTTCATTCCGCTGTGGCGACCCCTGATTAATAAAGGGACTAAGCTGAAAAGAAAATGAATGAATGAATGATGTGAGTATCCACAGCTGAATGCCATCTAGATTTTACCAAATCACCAGTGCACTATTTGGGGAGCAGCCATTTCTATTTGAGTGCACTCAATCAATCCCACAATACACTCCAATAATGTGTTTACAACACATGCACACTCAACAGCTAAAAAAAAAACAAAATGCACTATAAAAGTTTGTGCACCATATGAATTTCCATGTCTGACCACAAGATGAAAGCCATAGTAGTGGAATCCTATCAGTGAAGGTTTCCAAATAAAATAGTATTCAATCAAAAGTAACATTTTTATACATAAGCAACATCAAAATAATTCACAGTGTCTGACCAAAATGCAATCTGACTAGGGATTTATCAGGGATTTATGACATTTGTGTGCTCAAATTCAGTCAGTCATTTGCAATCACTCCTTCAACTGGACTATATTAGTGGACCTGTGTAGGGAATAGTGAATGAGGGTTTAGGGGGTGACTTCAGACACACCACCTCTGTGTGTTACAAAGAAGATATTTTGCCCTCTGAAGGGCAACTTAGAGTGGAAACAATAATGGCCGCTTTATTGAAGTGTCATTGTGTCAGGGTTGTGTTTTTTGTGTCATGTGTTTTCCCCATGTGCTGTGCTCCATGTGCTTTTTGTGTTTTCCCATACCATGTGTGTTTATGTCATGTGATCTCTTTGTTCTAGTTTCCCGCCGTTTGTTCAGTCCAGGGTCTGGTATTGAACGTCATCCCTGTGTGTTCCATGTATGATTCCAGTGTTCCAGTTGTGAGTGTTTAGTTTGTAATAAATAATATTCATATTTTGATAATTCCTGCGATCCTGGGCTTTTATGAGAGCTAAGCAAGCTAAGTCGTGACACATTGCAAGTGGAAGTGCTCAAAAATGGCCGCTTCAAGTCAAGTCTAGCTTTATTGTCATTCCGCTACATGTGTGGACATACAGAGGAATCAAATGTCTTGTCTCGCAGGACAACGATGCTACATAAATTCAGTTTCGAAGGGTCCTTCGGAATAAAGAATTTCAAGGGCCCTTCGGAATAAAGTATTTCGAAGGGTAGAACTGAAGGACAGCCATGATCATTTGTGCAGTTGTTTGGTGTCACAGACTGAGTTTCATTCAGAAAGACTCATCCCAATGCCCTGATCTCTTCAAAAAGCTGTCACTCCGGAAGGTAAACCCCTCATTGGGATGAGCCCTTTTGAAGGAGCGAGCTATGAGTTACCCCTGTGATAAACAGAACAATGCTGTGCACTGGTGTAGATGCTAATATAGGGTGAATTGCCCATTACTTGTGGGACAAGTAATGTCTAGTGTTTGTAGGTCCCCTCATAAATACACATTTGCCAGTGAAACTATGGGTTAGCCAAAGCTGTAGCGTCATGTGATCAAAATCGTCAAATTTTCTGTCATATGAGGGGAGAGCAAGCAAAGTTTTTTCTACACAGAGCTTAACTTGATATCAAGGAGTATATATTCATTAATTTTCCTTCGGCTTAGTCCCATATTTATCAGGGGTCGCCACAGGGGAATGAACCGCCAACTATTCCGGCATGTGTTTTACACAGCGGATGCCCTTCCAGCCACAAGCCAGTACTGGGAAGGAGTATATATATTTAACACAAAACAGTCCTGCTACTTTTTTACCTTGCATGCTTGTGTAACTTGCTTGTCAAACATAGTGAGGTGTGGGTTGTGGGAAATATGGTTATTTACAGGGTTTGAGGTTGGCAAATATTTAGTCTTAGGGATGAAAGTCTGAAGGCTTTGTTGTGTGTGTTCGCATGCATAATAATAAAAATAATAATAAACCTGACTTGAAATAATTATTAGAATAAAGTACCTATAAATACATTTTATTTAACAACATAACAAAGCATTATGAATAGGAATAGTTGCTTAATGTTTTGAAATAATAAGCCTTAAAACTATCATATTGTATTAGTTGTCTGAGAATATTCAATTATCGATTATAATGCAGCTATTCACACCAGCCACAAACATTCACCTGCTGTAGCGCGGTGTTGACTTTTTAGGTTAAATCACAGTGGTATTCGTTTGTGTTCTTAGTGGCATCCCTGCCAGTATGCCGAGTAGGCTAAGGCTACAGACTATGGCATCACCAGCATTTTAGCATCAAGTCTCATCATCATTAATCCTCATGTATGTAAAACAAGTTTTGGAAAACTGCATAGTGCCTTACTTGTCATACTTGTCCCTTCCATTTCATTAAGCTTGCATTCAAAGAAAAGGTATGTCTGTATCTACTAAAGGCCTCTTCACACCAGTAATATAAATTGTGTTCAAATTCAGAATCTTAAAAATGCCAAAGGATCATGTCGGCTGTAAAATGGTCAGCAGGTTTTTATTTACTTCCATGCACTAAAAAAATAATTACGATAAATGGCCTGCAATAAAAACAGGTGTTCAAATAATCTTAATGCCATATAATCATGTTTGGTGTAAAATAGCCAGTAGCATTTTCAGCAGATAATTCTAACTTTGCATTTTGTTTACCTTTTTTCATGCATTAGGTTCTGTATGAATGAAGCATTTATAAAGCATATGACATATGATCCGCACATCACATTTACGCGCACAATAGTTTATGCAGGTACTTACCAGATTAGATGATGACTGCTCGTGAACACGATGAATATTCAGTCATCTCAAGGATCTTTCCGTACTCATGCTATTGTCTCTCAGCGATCACTGTTATTGCTGTTGCGTTCACTGAAATTGCACCTCCAAAAAAATAAAAGGCAATGGCGTGCAAACTCCTTTGTTTGACATATTGTAAAGTATTAAGCACCAGTGACACACTACACCATACTACTTCACCGGGAGGATTAGCAGGGAGGTTGCTAGGCTACTGACTGACAACAACAGGTGGGTGGGATTTTGCGAAGTACGATGCGGTCATGGATTAACATCTATGTTGATCCTGGAACGTCATTTTTGTTCGAAAACGTAATACCTAATCCCTACCCCTAAACCCAAACCTAACTGTAAATTATTCACAAAATCAGAGGGGAATAACAGTTGGATAACAATCATGTAGAAGTACATATTCGACAGTAAACCTAAATTTAACATAATACTTAAACATATACCTTCATTTGATTGGCTGATTGGAATTTTATTCCAGGATCAATGAAGATGTTGATCCAGGAACATGCCCTACTTGGTAAAATCACACTGATCGACAACAACATATAACCTCCGATGCAAAAGCATCATAAATGTAAAATCAGAAATTTAATGCTTTAGTTTGGGCATCAACTTTTTATCAGTAGCTTGCATATTGGCTGTGTACTTATATAAAGGACATATTATTGCTCTATTCTGCATGACCTTAATTAAATTCTACATTCCATAATCATATGCCATACCTAAACACTGCTACAAGAACTACTTACATAAGCAGTAGTTACATTAGGAGTTCTGTGGCATAGTAAATAATAGAAACGTTATTGTTTGGTCACCCCCTGATGGCTGAATGTACTGGTCATAACCCCTCGATATGTAGTAATTACACTTTCAATAAAAGTTTAAGAAAGATGGTTTAAGGCAGTTGTTATCACCCTGATATAGGTTCAGATGTTCTTTTTGTGACTGACAGGTATGGGGTTTTTTTTGCCAGTAACTTTATGCTATAAAACTTAGCATGTCGTTATGTTGTGATTGCCAGATTCTCTGAGAGGACTATCAGAGCTTTGAGAGATTGAAGCCACAACCAAACAATCAAATATTCGTTTTCTGTGGTTATTGTACTCCGACAGAATGAGCTCAGCTTTAAACTGATGGATGACAAGATTTTTTAGTAATGTAACCATGATGGGAAAATGCATGATCAATAACATTTTAATGGTATAAAATATTCATTTGGAGGACACGCTATGTTAGCCTACTGTCTACAGCAAATCGATCTTTGATAACGTTTTTGCATTTTTTTTTATGCAAAGAATGTTTTAAAAATCAGTCAAAGTCAACATTGCGTATGCTTGCGATGTGACTTTTGTGAATAATCACATTGCGATATCAATGCTGAAACAATTGTGCAGCCCTAATAAGTGTCATTAACTCTAATAGCATATTAAAACATTCATTCATTCATTCATTTTCATTTCGGCTTAGTCCCTTTATTAATCTGGGGTCGCCACAGCGGAATGAACCGCCAACTTATCCAGCATATGTTTTACGCAGCGGATGCCCTTCCAGCTGCAACCCATCACTGGGAAACATCCACACACACTCATTCACACTCATACACTACGGACAATTTAGCTTACCCTATTCACCTATACCGCATGTCTTTGGACTTGTGGGGGAAACCGGAGCACCCGGAGGAAACCCACGCCAACACGGGGAGAACATGCAAACTCCACACAGAAACGCCAACTCATAATAAAACATTTTTCCCAAATTTGTCTCAGACAACCAAATCGTCGATGAAATCGCAGTATGAGCAGAGCTTAAGCCAAACAGTGAACAAATCTGATAAATCATTACTAAAGTGGTCACTTACTTCCAACGTGTGGGTGTACTTCAATGCTGTAGACCTGGCCAGAGTGGCCACCACCATGCCAGAGTGAACTTGTTCCATGCCAGAGTGAACGTGTGAGGACCATTTTGATGATGAACAAAAAGCTGGTGGTGGAAGGACTGAAATACCTCTGCACCTCTAAATTAAACCAGGATTACCTTGAGGTATTCATATTTCAGTAAAGAGCCACTAATGAATAGACAACAGTATTTGTTCAGATGTTAAAAATTTGCAAGTGTGCTATAACACTTGTCCAATGTATTTGTCCATTTTAAACGTACAAACTCTTGTTCTTTTTAAAATCTTTACTTTGTTATAAGAGGCAAAGGAGGGTACCAGTTTCACCCTTCAGCCAGATTCTTCAGCTGCAGTAAAAAGTGTTTCTGTGGCAAATATTGCTTTTAATGACATTGCCACAAACTGTGTGCCGGATGGCTGCATACAGCTTCTTCAATCTACCACTGTGGGGTGTAGTGATGAAGTAAAACATGAACATATTTTAATAATAATGTTTATTTTACACAGCAGACTCAAGGTCGCTTTACAATAGACACATAAACTGATAGAGAATCAGAATCAGAAAAAGCTTTATTGCCAGGTATGTTCACACATACGAGGAATTTGCTTCCGTGACAGAAGCTTCTACAGTGCAACAGAATTAAAGAGACAGGACAAAAAACAGATAATAAATATATTTAAAAAATAAAAGTAAGTCTTGAATGCAAATATGCAAATTGACAAGTGTATGTACAGGTATATTACTATATACAACGATATATGTGCAGCTGTTATGTGCAAATTGTTATGAAAGTATGTTGTTGAATAAGCGTATATGTGTCTAAAAAGTGTATAGCATGTAGTGATGTTTGTCACAATTACTATCATGACAAGATGTGTTTTAAGCTGGGTTTTGAAATGTTGCAGTGTAGGTAGATCACAAACATGTTTGGGAATAGAATTACAAAGTCTAGGCACAGAAACAGAATGCTTGTCCACCAAACAATGCTGTGTTTGGTGTGGAATTACAAGTGTAGTTAACTAGTGTGTAAGTATGGATGAGATCAGCAATGGAGGGGCAAAACCATGACTTCATAGGTGATAAGGAGTATCTTGTATTAAAGACGATAATGGACAGGTAACAAATTAAGTGATTGCAAAATGTGAGTAGATTTCCTGTATACCCTGGCTACAAAGTTTTGGATATATTCGTTCATTCATACATTTTCATTTCGGCTTAGTCCCTTTATTAATCTGGGGTCGCCACAGCGGAATGAACCGCCAACTTATCCAGCATATGTTTTACGCAGCGGATGCCCTTCCAGCTGCAACCCATCACTGGGAAACATCCACACACACTCATTCACACTCATACACTACGGACAATTTAGCTTACCCAATTCACCTATACCGCATGTCTTTGGACTTGTGGGTAACAAAGGCAGATTTTGTGAAAGAAGAAATGTGAAGTGGGAAGGAAAGATAGGAGTTGAAGGTTATTCACAGGTGGAAGGTTGAACCAAAGTACCAACAATGTCAACATAGAACTGAGCTTAATACTGTCAGTATTAATTTGAGAACGTTATTGGTCATCCAGATATCAGTATCATTAATACAAGTGTAGTACTATGGGCAGTGGAGAGTTGTGTTGAGAACTGATATAAAGCTGGGTGTTGTCTGCATAACACAGGAAGTTGAGGCTATGAGGACAGAATATGTTACCTAAAGGAAACATGTAGATGAAAAAGATTAACGGCCTAAGAACAGAACCCTGCAGGACATCGTGAGAAACTGAAGCAGTAGGACTTAAACTGGAGTGTTAATGTTAAAGTTAACCAAGAACCAATATCCTGGCAGTGCCAGAAACACCAATAGCAGCAAATCATGACATAAGAATGCTGTGGAAAAACTAGCTGTGTTTCAATCCACCTATTTTCATGAGCATTTGTCCCATTATCCCTGTGTATTTATACCCCTCTGTTTGTGTCTTTCGTTGTCCGGTATTGTATTGTCTACACGTCGATGTATCATCTGTCTATGCTGTCATCACCCCATGTCCTCCTAGAGTCTCCTGTGTTTTCCAGTGCCCTTGTATCAAGTGAGTGTTTGTTAATAAATTCGTGTTATTGTTAAATCCCGTGTTTCTGTGCCTTCATGTTTCCCATCGAGCGTGACAGATGGAAATGGTGCTTTATGTGCAAATGTTTTGTGATGTTCCAGTTTTGCGAATAAATTTGATATGCATCTTTGGATGGAAACATGGCTTGTGTCAAAAGCAAAGGAAAATCTAACAAGCTAATAGAGCCAGAGTGAGTGGCCACACAGTAGATTGTAATGTAAAAACTAATTACACTTAAATTATACAGTTTCATCAATGCTTCACCTCTTTAACAATTACTCTGCATTCCTCCTTTTCTGAGACTGGTCATGATGATGACAGCGATACCAATGGAATGCATGCACATGAACTAGTATGCTGATAAAATACAATATAGAATATTGTATTTAATGATAGAATACAATTAAACAATGCAATTCTTTGTGACATTCATAAATCACTCCATCTGTACAACAGGATGAGCCAGACGAGGAGCCCGACATTGGTAAAATAGAGGCACTAGCCTATGTTGCTGGGTGGGTGGTTCAGCAAAGTTATCAGAAGACCCTACAATAAACGCCTGTGAGGATTATGAGAAGTTTTTTGTCTAATGATGGCGAGCAAATAAAAATACAACACCACTTCTAATCTAGTAAGAGACCTTCTGAAACTGTAAGAATGAGATTAAAAAAAACAACTTCCCAAACCATGGAGGAAAGGACATAACAATAAATCTAAACATTACCTTACATATGGTAAATTATTCAGTGAGTTTGAGCAATATCATCCAAAACATGCAGAGGATGTCAAGATGATTGTCCTCAACAAATTTGTGACGTGTCGCATAGGGGCTGACAAAAAGGAAAAGGGCCCAGAAACAAATATACAGGCAAAAAGACATTACCGGGTAGCAAAAACATTCACGTTTTCTAATGTGACAACCTAGCCACTGGTAACTTAAGGATTTCTTCAGTACTCTGTATACAGTGGCCCATTGGCTAGTTGCTTGTTTATTAATTTGTATATCTGTCTTAGGCTTATTTTGTAATTATATAGTAAATTATATTTTAATTTACTGTGTATTTTATTGATTCCAAAACAGATATTTTTAATAATATATATTGTAAAAAAGGCCTCACAGTGGCGCAGTGGGTAGCACGTTCGCCTCACAGCAAGAAGGTCGCTGGTCGCTGGTTCGAGCCTCGCCAGTTGGCGTTTCTGTGTGGAGTTTGCATGTTCTCCCTGTGTTGGCGTGGGTTTCCTCCGGGTGCTCCGGTTTCCCCCACAGTCCAAAGACATGCACTATAGGTGAATTGGGTAAGCTAAATTGTCCGTAGTGTATGAGTGTGAATGGGTGTGTATGGATGTTTCCCAGAGATGGGTTGCAGCTGGAAGGGCATCCGCTGCGTAAAACATATGCTGGATAAGTTGGCGGTTCATTCCGCTGTGGCGACCCCAGATTAATAAAGGGACTAAGCCGAAATGAAAATGAATGAATGAATGAATATTGTAAAAAAAATTTAACACTTTATCAGCCTTCTATATGGAAGCCCAATTATAAAATAAGGAATAAACAAACAGACATAAATGATGATTAAAAAGAGGAAACAAATTTGCTTGTCAGGCTTATCTGCAGAAGTATAATTGTCCGGTGGAAGTGGGAGCTGCCACTCAGCCTGCACAGTCATGTAATCAACCCATCTTATTATTACTATCAATGTTATTTCCACCATATACTGTAAAAAAGATCTTTTAATTAACATTTTTTAAATTTTGTGACTCACAAGTGTTTTCCGTTTATATAGGGTTGTAAACATGGGGCCTTAATCTCTGCTCTGTCGACATTTTATGTTGAAAATTCAGCTCTACAGTTTAACAAAGTGACTTTTATTGACATAATTGAAATAATATAGAGAGAAATGAGTCTGTAAAATAACAGAAAATGTACTGGCAGTTAATTACAAGGTTTTTGTAGCATAATATACAACACCAACCCAGACAATATATCACTTTAAACTATAAAAATAGTTTAGAAAAATGTCAATAAAAGTCACTTTTTCAAACTTGTAACGGTTAAAAGTAGCTGGAAGAAAGATCAAGGTCCCCTAATGCAATTCAAAAACAAAAAGAAATAGAGAAAAAAGAAACAAGTATCATACAATATGGAAAACTTGTGTATAAAATTTGTGTATATTTTTAAAGTGTAGAAATCCAAAATGGAGTGTGCGGCTCCTATATATGCGCCTCTGGACCTGTAACTGCTAAATATGTTGTGGCAGGTGTGATCAGTGTTGGCTAAGTTTCCAAAAAGTATTCACTGCTAATTACTAATCATATCGTTAAAATTGTGTTAAAATTACTTTTGTGATTGTTATTGCTATTGTTATTACTTTATAAAAGCAACTTAGTTACACAAATGTAATTTAATTACTTGACTCAATAAGTATCCACATAAATCCCAACGCATAGACAATAGAAGTTAAATTCTTAATTCTTTCAATTCAAGTACAACAGAACTCTTTGTTTTGTTAATAAATTAACCCTTAAATTTTGAACAACATATATATTAAAATAAGCATGTACAACTGTCATATAAATCAATCCTTTTTTAGTTGAAAAATGGAATTATTCTGCAAAATATATTTGTATAACAAATAATAAAATGACTCTGCTTCTCTGAATTGATTTATATAGAACTGTATAAATTGATGTTGAATTTATGTACAGTATTATTATTGTATTATATTATTAGACTGGTGACACTCAGTCACTCACACTCACACTTCTACCTCAACTTCTTCTCTGATGAAACTGTTAGTTCTACTTCATTCATTAATTTTCTTTCGGCTTAGTCCCTGATTTATCAGGGGTTGCCACAATGGAATGAACTGCCAACTTCTCTGGCGGGGGGGGGGGTTTATGCAGTGGATGCCCTTCCAGCCTTTTTTCTCTCTCTCTCTCTCTCTCTCTCTCTCTCTCTCTTTAGGATTAGATTCACCAGCATTTTTTTCCTGACAATAGAAATAAACATGCAATTTTTTTCACTTATATTTTAACTTAATGCCTTTATTATTATTATTATTTATTTATTTATTTATTTTTGAAAAACAGCTTTACATACAATAAAAATAATGTAAGTTTGGCATATTGTCACACCCCCTGCACGTTCTGTCAGCCCCGATCACCAGTCACACTCTCCAGCCACTACACAACGCACTCACTCACCTGATTATTAATCACACACACCTGTTCACTAATCACACTCACCTGCTCCAGTCATCACCACCGCACTATATAGCCTCACCTTCTCCAGTCCCTCATTGTCCGGTATCTTCTTCACTTGGTCGCAACTCTCTCTGTCTGCTCATCTCGATCATCCGCCAAGGCTATCTGTGACTCATCTTACCCAGAGACTAACCCCTGTCATCGGCTTGCTCAACTTAAGGGAAGTGATTCTATTGACTCTATTGAACTGCTTGCATGCACCGATCGGTGCGAAGATAGACTTGTGTTTAATAAACACTGTGTGAACGATATCCTTGTCTCTGCCTTCTGTGATCCGTGACAGGATACCGGACCCGCAAAACATTCCCGGAGATATGGACGGTCTCGCTAATACTTCCGGGATTGCCGCTGATTCATACCCGGAAGCAGCGGCAGCGAGCCAACAGCTAACAAATCCTCCAGTCAACCCACTCGCTATGGCGAGCTCAGCCCTGTCTCGTCCCGCCAACTATGCTGGCGATCCTAGTACCTGTGCTGGATTTGTGCTGCAATGCTCTCTTTATATCGAGACCAACTCCCGATCCTTCCCTAACGAAATTTCCAAGATCGCCTTTCTAATATCCCTCCTCACTGGCCGAGCTCTGCAATGGGCTGACGCCCTCTGGAACGCCCGCAACCCGGTTCTCCATTCCTATCACTCCTTCACCCAGCACTTCAAGGAAGTTTTTGGTATTGCACTCACCCCTCTGTCTGTCCACGATGAACTCATTTCACTAAACCAAGGAAAACTCACCATCCACGAGTACACTCTACAGTTCCGCACTCTCGCCGCCAGTAGTGGGTGGAACCAGGTAGCGTTACTAGCCGCTTATCGTCAAGGACTCACACCCAACGTTCGCCAACACATGGTGATATATGACGACAACGCTGACCTCGAGGTTTTCATCAAGAAGGCTATTAGCGTCTCACAGCACCTCAACGCTTGCTCCACCCCTACTGGTCATCATCGAGCACCATCTCATCATCCTCTCTCACCGCCACTCACCACCATTGAAACCCCTAGTCTTCGTCACTCCTCACCATCTCCTCTCGACCTAGAAGAGCCTATGATTACGGACGCCTACCATCTCACTTCAGCAGAACGCAACAGACGACGTCGTCTCCAGCTCTGCCTATACTGTGGAGAGGCGTCCCATCTCATCGCAGGCTGCCCTGTTCGTCCTCCTCGTCCAATGGTGAGTGCCTGTTCCATCACTCCTTCAATTTGTAACATTCCTCATCTGCAAGCAACCCTAACCATAAACTCTTGTGATTTTCCCATCAACGTCCTGGTGGACTCCGGAGCCGCTGGAAACTTCATCTCCACGAATTTCATAAGCAAACATCGCATCCCTACAGTCGTTAATGAAACCCGGTACCAGATTTACACTATCCAGAACTCACCATTGGGCGATGGCCAGATCACCCGCCGGACCCGCCCAGTTACTCTGCTGATTTCACCGAGCCACCAAGAAAGACTCCACCTTCTGGTCTTACCCAGGGCTAACGTCGACGTTGTGTTGGGCCGACCTTGGCTGATCCAACACCAACCAACCATCGACTGGAGCACGGGGCAGATCCTCAGCTGGAGCAAGACCTGCAAGGACCACACTCATGACCCACCTAACGACCAACCTTCTCTTCCCCTTCACTCAACCGCCTTGGATCACCTCACTCAGCACGTTCCTCCCACCTACCACTCGTTCCTGGATGTCTTTAGTAAGGAACGTGCTACACAACTTCCTCCTCACCGGCCCTGCGACTGTAGCATCGACCTGCTGCCCAATGCTAAACTACCACACGGTCGCATCTACCCACTTTCCCGTCCTGAACACGAGGCGATGGAGAGCTATATCCACGAAGCCATCTCCCAGGGTTTCATCCGGCCATCCAAGTCTCCTGCCGCATCGAGCTTCTTCTTCGTTTCCAAGAAGGACGGAGGGCTTAGACCCTGTATCAATTATCGGGTGTTGAACGAAGCTACGGTGAAATTCGCTTACCCTCTGCCACTGGTACCAGCAGCCCTTGAGGAGCTCCGGGAGGCGCGAGTTTTTAGTAAGCTGGATCTCCGCAGCGCGTACAACCTAATCCGTATTCGAGAGGGAGATGAGTGAAAAACCGCCTTCATAACCCCTACTGGCCACTACGAATATCTAGTGATGCCCTATGGGTTAGCAAACAGTCCATCGGTGTTCCAGAATTATATGAATGAAATCTTCCGGGATCTCCTCCACAAATGTGTCATTGTATACATCGACGATATCCTCATCTATTCCCGTAACCTCGAAGACCACCAAAATCAAGTCTGCCAAGTGTTGCGTCGTCTTCGCAAGCACCAACTCTACCTAAAGGCCGAAAAATGCGAGTTCCATCAATCCACCATCTCCTTTCTCGGTTATGTGATCTCCGCTGCGGGGGTCCAGATGGAAAAAGCCAAAGTAGACGCTGTAACCAACTGGAAAGTGCCTCAAACCGTCAAGGAGCTCCAGCGCTTCCTAGGGTTCGCCAACTTCTACCGACGCTTCATCAAGAATTACAGCTCAGTATCAGCACCCTTGTCATCTCTCCTCAAGGGGGGTCGAAGAACCATCGCCTGGAGCTCCGAGGCAGATCGCGCCTTCCGACTCCTCAAGAGCAAGTTTACCGCAGCACCCATCCTAAAACACCCAGATCCTACACGGCCCTTCGTTGTAGAAGTCGATGCGGCAGACATAGGAGTGGGGGCCGTACTCTCCCAGTGGTCGGACAAACCCAAAGCTCTCCATCCGTGTGCGTACTATTCCCGCAAGCTTAGTCCTGCAGAACAGAATTATGGCATAGGGGACCGTGAATTACTGGCTATTAAACTGGCCCTCGAGGAATGGCGGCATTGGCTGGAAGGAGCACAATTTCCATTTTCGGTGATTACGGACCATAAAAATCTTCAATATCTACGCAATGCCCAACGCCTGAATGCTCGTCAAGCTCGGTGGTCTCTGTTCTTCGCCAGATTCAACTTTTCCATCACGTACCAGCCTGGGAGTAAAAACTGTAAAGCGGACGCCCTTTCCCGCCTACACTCACCAGATCCTGTTCAAGACGCTCCCGAGCCTATCTTACCACCATCCATATCCATTGCTCCGATCTTATGGAAAATTGATGAAGAAATCCGAGCCGCCACACTCGAGGAGCCAGCCCCTCCGGGTCTTCCTAACAGGTTGTCCTACGTACCATCTCGTCACCGTCTCACCCTCATCGACAGTACGCACACCTCCCTCGGTTCAGGGCACCCGGGCAGCAGGCGAACCCTCTCGCTCCTACGTGGGAAATACTGGTGGCCTGGTATGGCCAAGGACGTAGCCCAGTATGTTCGGGGGTGTTCGGTCTGCGCCGTTACCACCACTCCTCACCGCCTTCCTGAAGGCAAACTCCAACCTTTACCAATTCCCCGCCGACCCTGGACCCACATCGGAATAGACTTCGCCACAGATTTACCTCCGTCTCAGGGTCACACCACCATATTAGTGGTCGTCGACAGATTCTCCAAACAATGTAAGCTCATCCCACTCAAAGCTCTACCTACCGCCTTGGAAACCGCCGAAGCACTGTTCAACCACGTCTTCCGCAACTATGGTCTCCCCGAAAACATCGTCTCCGACAGAGGACCACAATTTATTTCCAGGGTCTGGCGGGCCTTCTTCCAGTTACTTGGCACATCTATCAGTCTCTCATCCGGCTACCATCCTCAAACTAACGGGCAGACCGAGCGTAAGATTCAAGAGATCTCACGCTACCTCCGAACCTACTGTGCCAATCACCAGAATTCCTGGAGCCAGTACTTACCGTGGGCAGAATACGCCCAGAATTCCCTTCGCCAAGCTTCTACTGGACTAACCCCCTTTCAGTGCGTTCTAGGGTACCAACCCTCACTGTTCCCATGGACCGGCGAAGCCTCTGAAGTGCCCGCGGTAAACCACTGGTTCCAGGAGAGCGAGAGGGTATGGGACTCAGCCCACGTCCATCTCCAACGGGCAGTGCGGAGACACACCGAAGCCGCCAACCGCCGTAGATTACCCAACCCAGTATACCATCCCGGGGACAAGGTGTGGTTGTCGACTCAAAACATCCGTCTCCGGCTGCCCTGTAGAAAGCTGAGTCCCCGCTACATAGGGCCGTACACAATCCACTCCCAGATTAACCCTGTCACCTACCGCCTCAACCTGCCACCTCACTCCCGTATCCCTTCTGCCTTTCATGTCTCTCTCCTTAAACCCTTCACTGATCCCGTCTCTCCTCCTTCCACAGACCCAGAGCTGCCTCCCCCTCCAGCGCAACCCGAAGTCTTGGGTGAGAACATCTACCAGGTCAAAGAAATCCTCAACT
>CAIGQW010055679.1:583263-638939 GCA_903798125.1 Danio choprae | reverse complement strand
TGTTGACACCTACCCCAACCCTAAACCCAACCTCACAGTAACCTGTTATGTTTTATTAACGTCTACACCTACCCCAACTCTAAACCCAACCTCACAGTAACCTGTTGTTTTATTAATGTCTACTACACCTACAACAGCCCTAAATCCCGCCTACTTGTGGCATAAGGCCCTCACACTTGGAGGTCACCCAACCCACTTGCAGTGTAATCCCTGTCACATGGAGGGCTGCAGCAATACCTACTTGGCATGTAGTGTGGATAGAGAACTCTTCCAACAATCATTGCTGTTCTCTAATTTTGATCACTGTGTTTTCCAGAACATAAACATATTTTGCTTGAAGTGTCTTTCTTATTCTGTAAAACACTGTTTTACTAGCATGGTACAGCTTAAATTCCTTCAAAATAAGTATTGATTATTTCTGAAAAACAAATGTGTACAAATTGTTCTCTTATTTTCATCTCCAATGTATATAAAATCTTTTAAGTTTGACCATTTGGAGAGATGAAACTATTCCAGTCTGTACAAGTCAAGACATTTCCAACAGTACCTTCATATGCTGTCTCTTCTGCTTCAGAACAGACCAACAACTCGATGCAACTGCCTACAAAAGAAACAAAGCCTTACTGATAAACGGTCAATTTAAATGACATTTAAATGCTAGAGATCCTGTACACACCGTCTCTTTGAAGGAGTTGCTGAGCCAGCGATTGTTGACCACAGTTTGGATCGACAAAGGTGGATTCTCTAAATCCTCGAATGAGTCCATAAGGATGAAGTCAAGAACAACATCATAGAAGTTCATATGTTTAACCTAAAGATAAAAAAAAGCACACACTTTAAACAATATAATTAGGTGGTTACATTTACATTTGATATTCTTAATTATTTTATCTCTTACCCCTCTTGAGGAAAGCTCATTTTCTGTGTTCTCCCAGTGGTCTGTTTGCTCCAAAAAGCAGATCATTTCTTCGAACACCTCCTCAAATCTCTTTGGACTCTGCAAACCACAAGCAACCATTGGGGACTGTTCATATGTGACCTTACGGAAAAAAGAAATGAAACTTACCTTCCTTGCTTTAGCAATAATTGCAGACAATATCCTCTTCCCTGTGTCAGACAGAAATGCTCTAGTTGCCCTTTCACACAAGATGACCTGAATTGAAATACAAAGTACAGTTTAAAAGTATATCTGCAGTCTTACCAATCAGCACCACATGTATGTGCGTTAAAAGAACAAGCTCATTTAAATATGAAAGTACACTAGAGTTAAACATTCAAGTTTTACCATTTTTAATCCATTCAAGGTCTGGGGGGGAGCACTTTTAGCTTAGCTTAGCTTAGCATAGATCTTTGAATTGGATTAGACAATTAGCATCTCACTTTCTTGTTTAAATCTTGACTCTTCTGTAGTTACATTGTGTACTAATGATATGTTCACACCAGATGCGGAAGAAGCGTCAAGTGATTTACACGTTAAGTCAATGCAAAGATGCGATGAGACATTCTGCGGTGCTATTCGATTTGAATGAATGAGTTGAAAAATCTGAACTATAGCAGACGCGCTGTGTTAACCAATCAGGAGTTTGCTCTAGTATGGTCGTGATTATGATGTAGCGCCTGTTGTTGGTGTCCTGAAGGAAAATCTTCCCGCCGACGCAGAACTATAAGTCATAAAACTGGCACCGGTACAGTCGGAAATACCGCTGAAAGCGACCGTCATCCAGGCTCAGCTTCTGAAGGAGTTGATGAACTCACCAAGCTGGGTGCACCTCTGAAAGAATGCAGTTTTTTAGCCTTCATAAAGCACAGCTACTCTCTCAATAAAATCCATGTCAGCCATGTAGCAACAAAACTGGAGTCACCAGGCAGACAGACACCCCTCCCATGACGCGAATCCACATCTATTGTGAAGTGAATTTGATGCGCGATTGAAGTAAACTCAAAATGTTCAAGCATCTAATTACATCGCAATCTATTCGCGTGTGAACGCCCCATAAGACCGCAAATGAAAAAAAAAAGTTGCTATTTTCTAGATCGAATTGGCTAAGAACTATACTCTCATTCTGGCCTAAAAATCAAGGGACTTTGCTGCCATACCATGGCTGCAGCAGGCGCAATATTATGCAGATTCTAACTAGTGGTGCAAGTGTAGGGCTTGGTTACGGGGACTATTATCAGGCACTGCGTAATATCACATCAAGGCCTAAAAAATAGCAACTTTTCATTTTCTGTTGATCTTAAAGTCCAAAAGAAATCAAAACTAACCATATGAGCTCACATTGCTCAAAAAATAATGTATAAAAATAATAAAAAATAATGATTGCAGCTTCCAGTTCATTGGGACTTTAAGGCCAATTTATACTTCTGTGTCAAGTGCACATGGATGGTCTGGCGGTGCCTTCTCAGTCGTATATCATTCGCCATACCCTTTCGAAGCTCCATGAACAATTTTGTGTGCAGAGAAACTACAAAAACGACTTTGTTTGCCTACGTGCCCTGCGTCAGATCAAGGTGTGTGTTTACTATAGGAAATATGATGCGCTGCTTACTCTAATGTCAATATGTAATATTGTCTGTATTAAACCTGTTGCAGGAGAAAAGATACAAGTGAACAAGGTCATATTTACAGTTCTTCATGTAAAGTGTTCATGGAGCTTCGCATGATTAGAGTTGGACCACTGAAATCCCTTGGAATGTTTTGACAATGGTTTTGATTCCATTTCTGGACTTCGCTCTTTCTGAATGTCTCTGGACCGTCGATGTCTAATGAAGGATGAGAATGCTCTTGGATTTCCTCTAAAATATCTTAAATTGTGCCCCAAAGATGAATGAAGCTCTCAGGGGATTGAAATGACAGGAGGGTGAGTAATTAATAACAGAATTAAAATTTTATGTGAACTAACACTTTACTACATTTGCATTTAGTCATATAAGAGACGCTTTTCTCTAAAGCGAATTACAATTGAGAAGGCATTCAGCGATTCAACAAGAAGAGGCAATACACAAGAATACACTGTCATTACCCCCTCCCTTCAGGTTAAGAGTCTGGCGGTCATCTTCGACAGCACCCTTTCATTCACTGCACATGGTAATAATGTCACCCGGTCCGCTTATTTCCACCTTCGAAATATAAACCGTTTACTTCCTTCTCTCACACCTCATTCAACTGCCATTCTTGTTCATAGTTTAGTTACTTCCCGGTTAGACTACTGTAATTCCCTTCTGTTTGGCCTCCCTAATAAAACCCTTCATAAATTACAACTGGTACAAAACGTTGCAGCCCGTATTATCACAAAAACCCCCTCTATCTGTCACATCACACCCATTCTACAACAGCTTCACTGGCTTCCCATCTTTTACAGAATTAATTATAAAATACTTCTTACTTTTAAAGTCATCCACAATCTTGCTCCTCCATACCTCACTAGTCTTGTTCATATCGCCACACCCTCTCGAACACTCAGGTCTTCTTCTTCCATTCACCTCACTGTTCCCCCTGTCTGCCTTGTCACCATGGGGAGCAGAGCCTTCAGCCACTCTGCTCCTCAGCTTTGGAATTCACTTCCTCCTGATCTCCGTAATTTAAACTCTCTTTTACAATTTAAATCCAAACTCAAAACACATCTGTTTAGAACAGCCGACTCTCTTTAACTCAACCTCACTTTTTAAAAATTGTATTGTATTGTATTGACTTTTATTGTGTTTTTATTTGAACTCTCTGTTCTTGCTGTCCTGTACGGTGACCTTGAGTGTCAAGAAAGGCGCCTTTAAATAAAATGCATTATTATTATTATTATTATTATAAGAAGCGCTAGTTATACAAAGGAACTTGTTTGTGCTCAGAGAATTTAGTGCTAGAGTATGAGTGCCAGAGTTAGTTTTTTTTTTCTACAGGTGGTTTGTTAAGCTTACTCACCCATATGAGGCACAGGTTTACTAACCCCCCACTTGCAAACTTTAAATTATCTGGAAAAAAAAAAAAAAATATATATATATATAATTGCCTGGTAACATTACAAACAGGGAAAAGAATCTTTTACCTGACAGGCCTGCCGTATGCAGTGCAGCTTCGCCAGGAAATCGGCGTCTCCAAGACATTCAAGCATTTCTGTTCTGATTTGAAAAGAAAAGCCTATTACAAAGAAGGCACCCAGCACATATTTAGGTATTCATCTATATACTGCTCCCACTGGTGAGAGAGGGAGGCATCAGATTAAAATACCTCTTTTTTGAGCTACTGAACTCACCGTAGCACTCGACAGGAGATCTTCCCTTCTTCAGCCATCTGCAGGGCTTCCTCATAAAAGGGGTGAGGACACAGTGACCCCAGCGCATGACCACTCCTCACCTCTCTGTGCTCGGATAACTATAACAGATGGCAAAATTGAAGAGATTTTATTTCTGATTTATGCTATTTCTTATATATTGGTTGGTTCTTGTGTGTCTGCAGATAACAGCTTAGCGTTATGAACAATAAAGGAAAGGGGGTCGATTTAAATTAAATGATCTCAAATTATTGCACAGTACATACTCTGGCCTGTTTCGTGTTGTCTGTCTCCTATCAGGTTTACATTCATCATGTGTTCATTCAACAAATTGGCTGTTCACAAGCAGCCAATTTGGAGGACAGGCTGAAATCAGGGGGGCCTGACCCACCCAATGAGGAGTTTGGCTCACCCTGGCCCCGCATCAGAGAACAACATTTTTTTGCGATGTAATTTATAACTGAGACAGCAGCATACGATGTGACCGTGGTCTTTCATAAACGTTTCAGCAAACCAGGCTCATTTACAGTGTTGATTAAAGTCTAGCCGTTTTAACGATTTTAAACAATTCAAGCAGCATTAGATGAAAGAGAATTTAATTAGGCATAGAGCGATGATTTCTTTGCGCATCACGTATGTCAGCGAGCATTACCAAAACCCACTTCCTTTATACATAATTTCATGCAGTCGTAATGCAAAACAAATTCAAAGAACAGTCTCAAACAACAGTTAAGCAGCACTGAGTGGGATAATCGGGAGTTGCAATTGGGTCCGCAGTAGCACTTTAACGCAGTAGCAAATATTAAATTCACTATCCGTGCGCGACTCACAGAAATGGACAAATCACAGGCAGTTTCAGTAGTGAAGTTTATTTTCATTATCCAAATGTGTTTCATATCTATTTATATTCAGATCGGTTGGTTCCTTTTTTTTTTTTTTTTTTAAACGACAATGATTTTCAGTCGTGATCTTTTTTCATTAACAATAACAGGAATGTATAACAACTAGAATGGCCATGAATTTGTCGTGTCATATTTATATTGAGCTTCTATTGAGATTTTAAAATTAAACTTTGAATGTCTGTTAGCATATTTTATGAAGTCATTAGCCTACAAAACATTATCTTTTTGACCCTAATATAGCCTATAAGTCTGTACTTGTTACTAGACCGTCCACGAAGGTGTGCCCCTTTTTCTGTCAAGCAGGAAAGAAGTTTTCACCAGTGACAATTTAGTTTTTTTGAAGGTTTGAAAGACATTTGTTAGCAGAAAGGTGCTAGGCAACAAAGTCGCTCGCAGGAAGGGAGAAAAATAGCCAAATTATAGCCATTTAAAATAAAAACACTTAAAACTCTTTCGTGTTTTGTAATTTTAATAAAATATTCACATTTAGCAAGTCAGGATACTAAAGATATATGGGTTTAATTCAACAAAGTTACTGAATTACAAAATATAAAAATGATGACTGAATTGGTAGTTCTAGTGTTAAAGGATGTATTAAACAATAAACAATAAACAATTAATAGCATTGTACTTTTTACAACTGTAGACCAGTGGTTCCCAACCTTTTTTTTTTTTTTTTTTGCCCGAGACCCCCTTTTCCCCAGGAAAATATTGTAAGGGCCCCCTCAACATTCAATGATATTATCGCACATATAAGTTTGCAATAAGGATGACAAAAAATGTTGTTTTCAAACAAACGGAATGTTTATTACTTTATCTAGATATGTTTATGCACAAATGATAGCCTAATGTAAAATATAAAAGCAAAACATCAGTAGGCCATTTGTAACTGAAAAACTTAAGCCTTTGGCCATTAAATTGGCGGTATATTAGTTGCCAATTTTTTAAAAAGTTTCTTGTCAGTAGCTGTGACGTCCCTCATCTCATTTTGAGTGTGTGTCAATTCTTTTGCCTTGCGCTCAAAAAAATGCTCTGGGCTTGTCACAGTATTAGGGATGAGTCGTCTGCAAATGTCTTATTAATTTAGACGGCCTCATGCATTCGTTAGCAAGAACTTTGGCGCAGACAATAAACTGGGGCTGGGTCAGGGACTCTTTGCTTCGAGAAAATGAAATAAAACCATAGTTCAGGTAACTATCTTGGTATTTCCTGCATTTCATGTTTCCAGTATTGCTAGCATTGCGACCTGAAATGTTTGGAGCTTCCTCAACTGGGTCCAGATTGCTTGGGTCATTAGTATTAGCTGCTGAAGGCGAATCAGTGAGACTCTATCTTTTTTTGTGGATTACGAATTACAAATGTCAATTTTTTGGTCAGCCAGGAAATAAAATGAAGCAACATGATCGTTCTCCTAATTGTCCACTGCTAACAAATTGGTAAAAAGTAAGCTAAGATCGATTCAAGAGACAATCGCAATGCATTCAGAAAATAGCAGAATCGTTTCTCGATTTGCAAGGCATCGATTTGCCCAATCTGATACCCGTGTAGGCCACTGTGAAGTGTTAAACTGCCCAAACGAAAGCTTTTTAATGTTGAATTACTTTATAAATGAAGCTCTGCCAGATATATATGATGTACGGCAAGGGGTGCCCAATCCTGTTCCTGGAGATCTACTTCCTGCAGAGTTCAGCTCCAACCCTGATCTAAACCAACTAATGTCGCGGTCACACTAGAATATGCGAAATTCTGTTGTACGGCGCTGCGAAAAGGGGCGGGATTAAACAAGAATGTTAGACATTTAAAAAAGCGAGCGATTGGTCCATATTTTAAGTTTCTGTCCAGAGGAACATGTTTTGATCTTCAATTGGTCTCACGCGATGCTATTTCGCAGGTCAGAGTTCACCAAGCTTGAACTGCGAAACTTGTCGCACGAGCTTGCGTTTCCGGTCTGACGCATTTGCGTGCGTATGAATGGAAGTCTATGGGGAGAAAAGTGCAGTGTGACCGCAGCTTAAGTAGGATATGAAGGAGCGCTTGGTAATTAAAGACAGGTGCGTTTGATTAAGGTTGCAGCTGAACTCTGCAGGAAGGTAGATCTACAAGAATAGGATTGGACACCCCTGATGTACGGTGTTCTATTAGAGAGGTTAGACTGGCACGAAGACGTCCCTCTCACCTCTGCAGCAGACACGAAGGAATCTGTCGAGGCGATGCTGATTGAATCTCTAAGACAGGTGTCCTCCAAGTCCTCCCGCACGGAGAGATCCATGTGCTTGTCTGCCAGAAGAACTAAGGGAAGATTAGACTTAAGTGCCCTTTATCCTACATGGCCAAGCAAACTGGTCTGATTCCAAACCAGCAGAGAGCATCAAAAACAAAGTCACATGGCAAAATTCAATGGCATTAAAGGACAAACGTGTAGGTTTAGCCTGTGCACAGGTTGGCACAAAATGCTTTGAATGGTGGGGAGGTGGTTGAAGGTACAGTACTGTACAAACTTTGGATCTAGACCAGTTTCTTTATTTAGACTGAGAACATGAGATGAGCCTCAGTAATATGCAGTTACTTAATCGTGTCATGTGACATACTCAGTGTTCAAATAACTCCAGACTCACTTGTATTTTATCACCATTGATGAAGGCAAAGCTCGTAGGTGCACAAGTGCTGTTTTTAATAACATAGCCATGTTAATAATGGCTTTTTAATTTTTTTTCACTTACTTCGAGTGCCTTGAATAGATTATCGCCACAAGAACTGTACACCCAGGTGGTTGTTTTTGCAGAATAAAACCCAACGCATATCTGAGCTATGTTGTATAAGGAGCCAATCACACCGAACCCACTTTTACATTCCAAAAACACAAGACGCACCTCACTACCTTTTTAGTTGACAAGAAGAAAAGAAGTGCAGTACGCTTTTTGTCACTAGGCAACGACTGAATCAGCTGCGTATTGTGTGCGAGTGTTGCCATTGATATTGTTATAATTGTAATATTTAATAATATTGTGATATTCAAGATTTGTAAAAGTCATACAGCTCTGGATAACTTGAAACAGCGACCACTAGTCTCTCCTCCATCTTTAAAAGTCTCCGTAGTCATCTTGACAATCAAACACTGCTGTCACCTCAACAGAAATCCTGCCTCTGCTTTGATTTGATTGGAGAATGAAAAAGACGCAACTGATCTATTGCCGTTTTTCCGCACAGAGTTCACTTTTTTCAACTGCAAGCGCACAGCACGCAATGGCAAAAACGCGAGGCGCAGCAAGTGGTTACAACGTGAGGCGTGTAGGACGCATAAGCAGCGCGCAAAACGCTCGTGGCCGTTAAAAAAAAACATTCAAAAGATGCGCCTCTCAACGCATAAAGCGTGTTCGGTGTGATAGGGCCCCAAGACTGTAGGGCTTTATTCTGTGAATACAACCACCTAGACGTACTTTTTCCTGCTTATTACATGGCTACTTGCCACAAAATGTAAAAATTAGACGCAAAACATTGTTTTGACCCGTAATAGATCATTCTTTATTTAAAGGCAAAGCTGACAGAAAGGAAAGTGGTTGAATGGAGCATACACTAACCTACGCATTATTAGTCACTTTAAATGGCACCAACTGCAGAGGGTTGTATAAAAGACTGAAAGCCTTTATTCTGCTAAAACAAATAATTGATGTACTTTTATCACTCTTTTAATATGGCTATTTGCCACAAAAGTTAAAAATACAAAAACGTACACTAACCTACACATTATTTAGTCAGAAGATGGTGCCCAACAGTCAAAAACAGCAGCAGGACAGACAAGTTTATATATAGACCATTTCAATGTGGTGATATCATGGGCCCATAGACATTTCCTGCTTGTTATCAAACTATTCATAACTGTAACAAGAGGCAATTCAATCACAACTTAATGTTAAAACAGCTATCATATAACCTTATTTATCAATATGTGGCTCTTTTTGGATTGTTTTTGTTCACATCCCTCAAAATGGTCGATAGATCTGAACTTTTTCCACTGATGGTAAATATACCTCCAAGTACCCAGATGAGCCTGTGATATTCAGTGGTTGTTATCTCGAAATAACATACCATGGAATGTCGCCACTGACCAATCACGATAAAGGATTCCAGACAGCCATGTAATAAGAATCAATAAAAACAAATGTATAGAACCCAGTAAACGTTACATAAGACCATATGTTTAACTCTCACCATTAGCAGGATGTGTAGTAGGGTCTGTCACTCCCAGCGATCCTTCAAACTCCTCCTGGAGGCGATAGGCTCGTTGTAGCAGAGACTCCAGCTTTTGGATGAAATCTGCACTGATGATGTCCTAATAGACAGTAAAAATAACCACAAGCATATTACATTAATAAACATTCACATCCTCTCCTTGAGCAGACACAGACCAGCATTAATAATTTACATTATTAGTGTTATTTATTAAAATTGTTTATTAATCTAAATGCAAAAATATGGGGAAAATAGTATACAAAAAAAACCAACACAACATTAATAAGTCATTTAATAAATTCTATTTTAAATGATCACCATAATCATGGACACATTGCCTTGTAGCGACAACTGTTTTAATGTTTGCTTCCCACTGTCATTCGTCTAGTTATTTACCTTCAGTGACTAAAGATCAGTCATTGTACACATTCACAGAAAACTTGAAAATGCTACTGAAAATATAATATCTCTGCTAGCTGTCAAGGTAACATTTTTCTTCTTCTTTTAATTGACTTAAAGAGCCCCTATTATGTGTTTTTGAAAATGACCTTCCATGCACTGTGTAACACAGCACTAAGTGAATGGAAACATACAGTTGAGGTTTAAATCTGAAAGTGCGCCGTGTTTAAAACTATTGATTCTTTAACGAAATAGTCGACTCAGAGTCGAATGAATGAATCGAGTTGGGTTCGGATCTTTTGCTTGAACGCGTCGACGTCGATACAATACATCACCAAATATGTAGTACCGGTTCTGGTAAAATGTGAACGCGCTTTCCCCTCAGACACTAGCGGATCACGAGATCATGACACGAAGATGACAATCACTGACAGATGGAGATTTGGCTGCGGGGAATAAAGGGTTAAAGTTCATTTTCACAACAAGACCTCAGTATAGCCAACATGTGCTGTGTTTGTTTCTGTCATTTTTCTGATTTTTGATACAATAACTTACACTGCAACGTGGGATTCACCGGCCGTTTCCTATTGAAAGAAGGAACAGCAGAGACTATTATGTATGAGACTTTGTCAGACTTTGACAGGGACTTTGTCAGTTACTGTTACAGTTCATATGGACCAGTTTCTTCTTCCTCGGATCATAACATGTAAGTGTAATTAAAAATGTTGCCTCGTTTTGTGTAGTTTGCAAATATGTGTGTTCAATTGTGTGTTATAAGTTGTAACCACCCCGCGCGGCTTGTAATAACTTATCTATTATAAATAAGTGCTTGTACTGTATCTCTCAGGTAAAATCTTTATGAGGATGTTTACATATTGCGTCCAAAACCACGCTGAAAATGTGACATGTGCTTCTTCCTTTACCAATTTAAATGCGTTTCTGATCCTCTGCTGTTTGTCATTGCTATGGCCACAATCAGCTATTCATACACGCGCGATCAATTTTCAAAATAGTTCAACTTTTGCCACTGTGTGGATTAATACTGAATGTGTGTCATTATTATTACTTGGGGTTAGTTTTAAGAGTAGAGTAATATGCTGGTGTTTAACTGCATTGCTTTATTGCATTCCTGCATTGGGCTCTTACATACTCTGTGCTACTTCATAGCCATGGTGGGCATTTCTCTCCATCTCACACTGAAAGCAGTCGACCAATCACAAGAGACTGGGTCATCGGTCCAATCAGCGCAGATTAGCTTCACACTAAGGAGGGGTTTGGGAACAACTGAATCGGTGAACGAATCATTTGGGAGTCACTGGGATAATTAGGTAAAAATAAATGCGTATTATAAGACAATGAAAGGGTTTTTTTGACCTTGCACGCATATCAGTCTGTTGTTGGAGACCCGCAAAACCAAAATATGACCTTTTATAAAGCGAAATAGGGGCTCTTTAATGTACAAATGTTTTTTAAAGTGTATTAAAAACCAATGAAGATGTTAAACACACAGACAAAAAAGCAACACAAACCTTAATTAAAATTCTAGTTATACTTGAATAACACTTCTGGGGACTAAAATGACTGCTGAATAATACGAAAGTTCTCTTAAGGCAAGACATTTCACTAGGTGGCCATCTTTAAAATGCCTCTCAGGCAGTATACTCGAACATTCTGTTTGAATAGGGAATCATCACATTCTCCAAAATTGCTTGCCAAGCTTACGATTAAATTTCATTTTAGGAATCACCAATAAAGTTATACATCAACGCTCTCTTTAGTTTCATTTCTCAACGTTCGAGTCACACAAAATCTGCAGAAACTCACATCTGGTCCGAGCCCCTCCCCCTGAGAATCCTCTGTTTATATTGATCGATGATTGGTTCCTGTACTAGAAGGCGTGGCTTCATTCGCAATATTGACCGTTACACTATTCCCCATTTAAAACTATACAAGTGACACGTCTTGTGTATTCTATAGTCTTTGAAAATACCTCTATGCTTTCCTCTGCAATGGTGTCTCCAGCTCCGAGCTTCACGGATACACAGCTAGCCTCGTCATCTGCTTGTCTGCTTCGGAACGTTAATGCCTGCTCCCATCGCCGCAAGGCTTCCTCGAACAACTCCATTCCTGTGAAAGATTACACGCATCTATACATTAGACATTTATTCAATGGGTGTATTTATCAGCACAGTTCTGAATATTTAGGCGACTTTTGCAAAACAATTCACACTGAAGGCTCAATAGCAGTTTGTGCGAGCGTTTTTCATTGATTGAACACAACATGAATTAAATGACCACTTCTTTCAAATACCATTAACTAATTTTCTCATTTTGACACAACAACTGTCGAAACTGTGGGTTCCAGCAGGCCAGTTTGCATCTACATGCTCTTCAAAATGTTAAGTTGAGTTGAAAACAATATTGTGATGCTAAAATTGATCAACTTTGTTTATTTAAATAAAGTGCTATCAAAACAGTTGGACCAACCACAGGGGATTCCTACTTTAGTCAAATACCTACACACGTTACTCCTTTATGTAATTTCTTTATCATCAATAAAAAGGGGACAACCTAGCAGTAATTTGCATTCGGATGTAAACATGGAGAAGTTACTGAAAGAGAAGTGTGGAAGGAAGAGGAAGGAGATGATCAGGAGCTGTAGATTGCAGCCAAAACCTTCAACTCTGAAAAACGGATTCTGTGTGAACGGGCCCTAAGACAGTATGTTTTTAATGTTTTTTTTTAATTTTTTTAGGAAGTCTCGTCTGCTCATTTACTGCTCTTTTTCTATTAAAATATATCTTTAAAATGTTATTTATTTCTGTGATTTCAAAGCTGAATTTTTAGCACCATTACTCCGGTCACATGATCTATTGGAAATCATTCCAGTTTGCTGATTTGCTGTTCGAGAAACGTTAACTATTTTATTATGTTTACATTTTTAAATGTTTCTTATGTTGCTGCACACTTATATATGTACATATATAATATTTATGTACACATATGTATATACTTAAAGGTGCAGTAGGTGATTGTCTTCAGAAATTCTTTTTGTTGTGCTGGTTAAAAGTCAATTCACATTCTGATAGTAATGATTAAAGTATATTATCTAAATGTATTTATATGTATTTTTTATATTTTGGGTAAGGCATAAGACTAAAAAATGTTTGTCTAATTAAAAATTAGTCGGGCCGACAAATAACTCATTTACGATAGCTAACTCAAACTGTCAGTCAACAAATTTAAACCTGTATTTCTGCGCAGCCTGTCCACGCAGACCGATCCGTCATTTGCGTGCACACGTGAAGCATGGCCACATACAGCTGACAAAGAGTGACATAAGGTAAACTCAGCATCAACCTGAACTTCTTTCTGAAAGACCAACATGGCCTTGTATCCATGAAAAGAAAGATTGCTTTTGAAATGGCTTCTGCCAAAAATGCAGAATCAAAACTTTTCTAAATCCTGAATCAGTATCGGAGTTACTTTTGTACGCTGGAGGGAAATAACGTTATGCAGTTCAAAACCACGATCTGAAGGACGACACCATGGCTGAAGTATTACTTTTAGACAGGTATGTTTGAAAACTATTTTAGTCACGGAAAGCTTATGTAGATTGTGTTCTTTTTATGAATGGGTTTATATGCACAGAGGTGTTTTGCAGCCACTGAAAACGTGCGGTGAAAGATTGACTGTTTTCAAGTTCACAGAGTACCTTTGACAGCATTGATAGTCGGTTAAATAGACCTAAGCATTCATTTAATTGTTCAAGTGTAAAAGGAGATAAAAAACAAGCAATGTACGTGAGGATCTGCGAGTACAATTGAAAATGAAAAGTAAGTACCTCGCTGTCTTGGTAAGATAAGTGTAATGTAAAAAAGATGACAGGATATTTCTGTTTTAGCACTCCTTTTGTTCTGATTTTATTTAGTTGAATAACAAAACATAAGTAAATGGTGCTCTTCCGCCTAACCAGCTTTACTGAGGTGAAGTTTGATTTATATTAGCACATTCGTTCATTTTTGAAGTGACAAATTGTGACACGCTCCCACTCTAACGTTACTTTGAATATTGGGTCTGAAATAGCATTTAGGTATGACTTCAAATCAACATTAGCACTACTTAATTGACTGTGAACAATGTTGTATTTTTATAGTCATTGTCTGATTATATGATTTCACTGTTTATCATTTGCAAACACTTTTCTGAAATTATATTATTAAGAGGAAAGTCTAAATGTGCGAATATAAAACCAACTTACCCCAATGCCAGTTTTGGGGAAATATAATTCCTGCACCTTGCTGGTCTGTCAGCAATTACGTTGGACAAAGTTTGTGTCTCCATAGAGTTTTCTAACTGGTGAATGACATGATCTGGTGTGATATAAGGTTGTCTACGGTCATCTATTCGGTGCCTGTTCATGACTTCGAGAGGCGTGGCTTTGGACGGCAGTGGAGGGGCGTGCATGTTCAAAGCTAATATGCTAACGTTAGCATTTTGGCAGATCACCTACAGCACCTTTAACATGCAGCATCATGTTATATTCAATCCTGTAATATATATTTTGCTCTATACACTACTTGTCCTTAGTAGGCATACTACTTTTAGAAGAAAAAAAGTGTAATGCCACCTGTTGTTTTTTTTAGGACAGCGTTTTATACAGATGACCATGTGAGTTTGTTGACTGAAAACATTTTCTAATGTTGTGAATACCAAAAGCTTAGTTTTACAAAAGTCACCAATGTACTGTATAATCTGTGCTAGCGATAAGTAGAATTGGATTTGACCATTAGCATTTCATTAAAAAAATTCAGAAAATTTATCATTTTCCTATTTAAACTGGTTCCAAATCATTATGCTAAGCTAAGCTAAGCTTAAAGTTACCCCGCCAGAACCAGAAATTGGCTGAATGGATTAAAAAAATGGTTCAAGTCAACTGTTTAACTCTCTGTGACTTGTAAAATTAGTCTTTTTCAAAAAAAGGTGTTCCTTTATGACAAACATATTGATACTAACACCTAAAAAAACTGAAACGCAATGCTTATGTTTGGCTATCATTTGTTTATACTGAGGACAGTGTCAGATCTGCTGCGTGCTGGATTTACCCATCAGGTAGAGATTCTCTGGAGTGGCGACAGGGATGCTGAGCAGGTTACAGACGTCAGCGGCATCTCCTGCTTCTTCCCAACAATTAGAACCATTAGCACACGTAGAGCTGCTGGAGGAGTGCCTGCTCCTCACCTGAGAGAACACTTGCCATTACATCATCTCGCTATAAAACTTCAGCGACTTAAGTCACAGGTATCTTAATCAACGTTCCAAAAATGATAATGTTGCTTACAGAGACCAGACTTGGCAGTGAGCCTGAAAGCTTGCTGTACAGGGCACCCGACACAACATTACACGAGTAGGGGTTCTCTGAGTTCTGAGGCACACTTTGACTCTCTGAAATGAAAACAAATGACAGGCAAAGTTATATTACGTAATGGTATTTTTATTTAATATTTTTTAAACCTTGAACTTATTTTAATATTAACTTTTATTTTAAACCTAATTGTTTAAAATATGACACTAGACCACAAAATCAGTCAGAAGTAATTTTTTATTATTATTTAAATTTAAGCATCATCTGAAAGCAGAATAAGGGGCTGATGACACGAATGTGCTTTTCTGTTCTGAGAACGCAAGGTGGACGGCACTGCCTTTTTTTGTTGATAAAAAACAGAAGTGCGCTGTGCGATGTTTATGTCGCTAGGCAGTCACTAAATCAGCTGTGTATTGTGCATGAGCGCTGCTGTTGATACTCCTGTAATTGTAATATTTAATCATTTGTGAAGTCATAAAGCTCCACATAACTGAAAAAAGCGACCACTAATCTCTTTTCCATCTCTAAAAGTCTCGGTAGTTATCTTGACAACACAAACACTGCTTTCACCTCAACGGAAACCCTGCCTCTGCTTTCATTTGATTAGACAATGAAAAGCGATGTGACTGACATTGAATTGTTTTTCAACTGCAGACACACAGAGTGCAACGACCAAAGAAATGAGGTGCAGCAGGCGGTTTAAACGCGAGGCGCGCAGGGCGGATGAGCAGCGTGGAAAACGCTCGCAGCCATTAGTAAACTATTTTTTAAAAATCCTCTCAATGCAAAAAGTGCATTCGGTGTGATCAAGGCCTAAATAAGCTTTCCATTGATGTATGGTTTGAGAAAAATAAAGCTATTTAAAAATCTGGAATCTGAGTGTTCAAAAAAAATCTAAATACTAAAAAAGATGAAATAAATTGGCTTTAAAGTTGTGTAAATGAAGTGCTTAGCAATGCACAGTACTAGTCACAAGTTGAGATATGATATGTTTACAATTGGAAATTTACAAAGTGCCTTCATGGAACGGAATATGATCTTTATTTAATATCCTAATGATAGTCCTAATGATTATTTAATTACCCTAATAAAGAAAAAATGTATAGTTTACAGGGTTCTTACACCTTTTTCAAAAGTCAAATTGAAGCACCTTTCAGGTTTTATTTATTTACCTTTTTATAAATTTACCTATTTATTTTATTTACCTTTCATTTTATGATTGTCATCTTTCATCTTAATTTTATATTTATTTTGATTTCAAAAGGTGCAAATAAAATAAAATACAGCCATATCATGATACAGGCACATGTGCTGGCTCCAGAGTTTTCAATTTATGCAAAAATAACAATAATAATTATAATAAATAAAATAATTATTATTACCTCTTCAGTAAGATAAATTATGAAAGCAACACTGTTTTATTTTCAAGCACTTTTCTAAACACTTTTTAAACATGTTTAAACATTTTAAACATTTTTAAACAACAGCAGATTAAAATTCCAGGATTTCCAGCACCTTTTTTTGACCAATACAATGTATTTTTGATTATTGCCAAAACTATACATGTGCAACATAAGACAAAACATAAGTTTTGGTTCTCCAGAGTCACATATTTTAAATGCATAGGTGTCATTAAGATTTTTTTTCTCTTATACTTAAAGCAGAAAAAGTTCATAAAATATCTTTATAAATTAAAATAACTACCATTTAGTTCTATCACACCCAAACATTTTAGTATGCATTACTTTAGTCTACACTATAACGTAATATTTAAGAAAGAACTAAAATATACTGAATTGGTACTTTGATAAGCAAAAAAACACAGCATTTATCTGAAATACAAGTTTGGAAAGTTACTTTTTACCAGTAAGAATACAGTAGATGACATTGTAAAGTACTTCCACGTTGCTTGGAAGAAATTCGTTTTTACCTTTACTCAGGTGGATGGTGGTGAGGAACTCAAACGTTTCCTGTTCTACTGGAGAATTGGCTTTCCTCTTGCCTTTCCTCCTTCTGAAGCGTCGTGCGATTAGGATGAGGGAGACCGCACCAAAGGCGGTAGCGGCAAAAAGCTTCTTGGTGCCGGTGCTCAGACTCACCTGCTCAGAGAGGGATTGGAGAGACATAAGGCAAGGTTTAACTTTGGATCAACTGCCAGGCTCAAGGCCCACCGAGATCAGCGTGAGAAATGCAGATAAAGAGAGAGCGAGACAGTCTAACAGGATAAGAGACAAGATTAAATGACTGGAGCTGACTGGCTGGCATTTGGATTTGTGTGCCGTCATTGGCTTGATCTGATCTTCAGGCAGATGATTGATCAAAACAGTATCAATAACATCAAATAGTGTTTGTTTAAATGACTTTAAAAAAAAAATTGTCTTTTTGTTCATTCAAAACAACGTTGTGTAACATACATCACAGTTCCTATTATTAGCCAACAATGTTGTCTTGTTTATCTTGGCTGCGACAGGATAGCCATCCATGACTGCCTTCCATTTTCCTACATGTAATAAAATATCTGACTGAAAATTGAGTTGCCGTTATTTATTTTTATTGCCCTGTCAGCATCTAAGGCTATCCTTCAGGGCAAAAACTGAGTTCCAATAACACAAAAGTTACATAAACACAAAATATAAGCAAACAGAACACTAAAGTAATTTAACTTTTTTTTTAAGTTATTATAGGCTAGTTTTTAACTTTTTAATTATTATTTTATACATTTTCAATTTGTATTAAAACTATGACAGTCTAATAAAATAAAAGATTCATGTTAAACATTTTATTAGACTGTCAGTTTTATTACAAGGTGAAAATTGTATTTAAAAAAAAATAACTTTAATCTAGGTATTCCAGAACACGTATTGCAGCATTTAAAGGGGTGGTCCACTATGATATCAGCTTCCAGAATCTCTCCCAGTTCAGTGCTGGATTCGGCTAAAAATTCCTCAAAGAAGGAGCAGTTCCAACCATAATAGACGGCGCTCTGGATTGTGGGCAACAACCTGTAAGTATTTTTATTTGCTAAAATTGTTCTACTACATGCACAGTTTCTAGCGTTAACGGTATGTTGTAGTAAGGATGTAAACAAGAATGTAAACAATGGGAAATGCTGTTTGGCACCGTTAACAATTTAGCTACAAATTCATATTTATCTGTCAAACCTCTGTAAACACCCACAATCTTCACCAGTGCTGCAGTGTTTCTCTATGCAGCCGCTTTCCGTGCATTCTACATCTCAAATAATGAACTCGCAAAAGATATGTGAACGTTTCATATTACTTACACATGCTTATTCCGGGTATATGTGAAAGACACTTGTCAGATTATTTTAGAGAGCAGGCGTGAGGTTCAACTGTGTCCTCTGTGTCATTTTCTGTCTGATTCAGGCTCCCACTGACACGGCTACACTGACTGACAATATTTACACAACGGCAAAGTGCGTGCTAGTAGAGGTATGACGCTTCCTGGTGATGTGGAGCCGATCCGCGAATCACAGCACATTAAGTTAGCTGACCAATCAGAGCCTCTTGAGGGCAGGCTTTCAGAGGAACTAGGAAATATGACAGTCATTTTCATGTTAGCTGAGTAGCAGTATATAATTAAAGATATATGAAAAAATAACGTGATTTTCTACAAATGAAGCATGGGCACACATTGCTTTGCACCTCATAAACACAACCAAGCCTTAAAAATACACTCTGGACCACCCCTTTAAATATTTATACCCAGCACTAAAATGTGAAGTGGGTAAAATTTTGTGATTTAATGTTTCACTTTCTCAATACGGAGATAAAAATGCCAAACTGTTGATATTTCATGTAAAGGGGACCTATTATACAAAAATTACTTTTATAAGAGGTGTAAACAGTTGTGTGATGACAGTGTGTGAATATCGCCAGCCTCTAAATGCAAAAATGTATTATCTATTTATTTTTTTTATTAAGCAGATACTTGAATAACAGTAAGTACATAATATGTGAAATGCAGGATACAATCTGCTGGTTTTGAACATACAGAATAATAATGGAACACAGTTATGTAAACAACTAAGACATTACCCTCCCAACCCAAATCAACCCTAAAAAATAAAAAATTATGCTAAGTAATGAAAGACGGTAAAGTCTCGACGAAAAAAGTATCAGGGTTCCACATTTTATGGTAGAGTCCCTAATGGAATATTTAATTGTTTCTGGTGGAAAGACCTAATGTCTTTTTACATCTGGGACAAGTTTGCCGGAGCACACAAAGATTTCCAATTTAGCAATATTTGCCTTCTGGCTAACAATGAGACGAACGCGATAATATCTGTAATTAAATTTTTTTGCAATCACACTTCATAAAAACAGTCTGTTGAAACACTTTGATCGACATTCTCCCTTTGTACATGTCATCGGAGGGCGAAAGACCCGCCCATTGATGACGATCTCCCCTCATTAACATAGACAGCCCTGAGTGAGAAGCAGCCGTCTGTCATTAAAGTTTGCACACCATACCTGTGAGTGACTAAAAGGCATTATAAATGTGAGGTTTTAGGATGCATAAATGAACACTGTAGCCTCCATGGACTGTCTTCTTCTGAACCACTTTTTTTCCCACATTTTCAGTTTTTCACTGAGATAACGTTATTCTTGTTTTGAATCTGCCTGTTTTTAATAATTTATTAACAATTTTGTGTTGGCGGCTGAGAAAAATGACATCTCTAGGCTAACAGTCTTAGATTCAAAAGCATAGTTGGGATGTTGGTCAGTTTACCTGTGGAAGGGAGTAATAGACTGACAGCGGAAGGTCCAAAAAGTGCAAAGCTGCAAGCTTCATAGGCAAGTGTGAGCTTCTGAACACGTCTTCATTCATGATGCCACAATCCATCAACAACAGCCCATTCTCAACGTCATCAACACAACCTGAAAGAAAAAAAACAAAGAAAAAAAAACTGTTTTAATATCCAAATGTCTATGTTATGTAAAGTAAAAATGGCAAGAATCACTGATTTAAGCTGGGACTTGGGTCTCTCAGTCTCTCTCTCTCTCTCTCACACACACACACACACACACACACACACACACACAAACAAATAAATAAACAGGTTTTTGTTTAACAATTACTTTCTAATAGTGGCCATATTATAGTAATTGTTCATTATTATTATTATTATATATCAATCAAAAAATGCTTGTTGACAGTCAATAAAACAGGTTTGTAGGTACAGCAAGTCTTTTAGAGGTTAAATAACGGTCATGTTAATAAGGTGGTCTATTTGTTTAAAACACACAGCAATCGTGATAGGCGAAAAACTGTCTGTCTGACCTTTCTGTAAAACTAACCAGGTTTTTTTAACTCGACGATTAACTCTGATAATCAAATTAATAACGAGCAACATTATGTATTCTGACAGTAACTATACTGAATGTTAGTTATAATGTGATATAAAAATATAAACGTGCTGTATTGCTTACATTGATCCCCCTTTTCGGGAACACACCATATGTCCTCTACCAGAGTACAACAACTGCGTGTGTGTCTGGCTGTGAGCTCACGTGGAAACCAACGAGCTCCGTAAATCCGGAATTCACTTCCGGTGACACAACTGAGCTTTCAAAATAAAAGTTAACCAAACAACGTAGAGCGCACGAGAGTACACGAACTCATTCAACAAAAAGAGACGAAATCATGCACCGCCCTACATTTTTTGTTCTCATTTCAGGACCTTTTTAAATGAATGTCACGATATGGAAAAAAGGACAATCTTAACTTATGTTTCATGGCGAATTTAAAAGAGCAACAGCAGACCTTAAAGGTCATATTTTAAACTTTAGTTCATGTGTAATGCGGCTTTGTGAACATAAACAACATCTCTGAATGTAATACGTTCAAAGTTCAATGCAAAGGGAGACGTTGGCTTTTACAGAGTTAGCTTAGCAAAGCCTACAGCGAACAAAGTTTGGGGACTACAAAAAAATACATCCGGGCTAGTGAGATCACAAAGGGTTACGTGCATTCACCACACGCATACACCCCGCACAGCGAAGGGCCGTGGCCAGAGGCGCTGTAATGTAGCAGAGAAAGCTGAAATGCTGTCCAAACACTGCTATTTCCACAGAGGTTGTTTTCTTTATGTATTTGGGCTTCCAAAGGACACGACACAAAGAGAGAAGTGCTCCAGAGAATTATTAAAAATATATATATATATATCCACTCATGTATTGCATCTACTGGTGTAGTATCTGTGTATAAGTGTTGTAACACAAAAAACAACTAATTAACAATAAAATATTCATTCATTTTCTTTTCAGCTTTTCTGGGGTCTCCACAGCGGAATGAACCGCCAACTTATCCAGCATATGTTTTACGCAGCGGATGCCCTTCCAGCCACAACCCATCGCTGGGAAACACCCATACACTCCTATTCACACACATACACTACGGACAATTTAGCTTACTTAATTCACCTATAGCGCATGTCTTTGGACTTGTGGGGGAAACCGGAGCACCCGGAGGAAACCCACACAAACACAGGGAGAACATGCAAACTCCACACAGAAATGCCAACTGATCCAGCCGAGGCTCAAACCAGCGATCTTCTTGCTGTAAGGTGACAGTGCTACCCACTGCGCCGCCGCACCGCCCCACAATAAAATATTAAATAAATAAATAAAGTGTCAATAACAATGCACATATCTCCACTCTTTCAAGGAAGAATTTGTGACAGGGTGGACAATGACAGGGAGGACATTTTTGGCTAAAGATAGCATTTATTCAACTCATGTTGCAGCTGGTAAAGTGAATTTATTTTTTGATTAATTAATATTTCACTATGACAGGGTGGACATGTTAAGCTTGACAACATTCAGTTCATCACAACACTACATCAACACAATATGAGGAGAAATAGGAAACATAAATGTACTTACTGTGTGCACAGCAGATGTTTTAACCTCCTCTGAAGAAAGGCAAAATGGGCATGGGGATGCCAATGAGTACATCAGAGGGTTTCATAAAGGGGCATTTACCACATCATGACAGGGTGGACAGCAATTTCAAGGACACGTGCAAAATGATATATAATATTATGAAAACAAAATAAAAGTGATCAAAATGACTTATTTTATCAAATAACTAGTTAAAGACAATAAGTATATTTAAAAATCTTTTTAATTTGATCTAATTTACCTACTTTTTTCATTCAATGAAAGAATATGGCAAAAACTGACAAAAACATATTTTAAAATACTTATAATTCTACCTGCATGTGTGTAAAGATTTAACCAATTATATTAAAACATCAGAATTTCATTATTTCGCATTGTTCATATAGGACTGATTCAATCTTGTGGGACATCAAAAGCACTTTATAGTGATAATGACTCAGCTAGCATTTGACAAAGGACAGCTTCCAGAATCTCTCCCTGTTCAGTGCTGGATTCGGCTAAAAGTTCCTCAAAGGAGCAGCTCCAACCATAATAGACGGCGCTGTGGATTGTGAGCCACAACCTGTAAGTATTTCTATTTGTTAAAATTGATCTATTACATGCAGTTTCTAGTATTAACGGTATGTTGTAGTGAGGATGTAAACAAGAATGTAAACAACGGGAAATACTGTTTGGCACCGTTAACAATTTAGCTACAAATTCATATTTATCCGTCAAACCTCTGCAAACACCCACAATCTTCACCAGTGCTGCAGTGTACGTCTCTCTATGCAGCCGCTTTTCCTGCGTTCTACATCTCAAGTAACAAACTCGCAAAAGATATGTGAACATTTCATATTACTTACACATACTTATTCCAAATGTGTGAAAGACACTTGTCAGATTTTATTTTAGAGAGAAGGCGTGAGGTTCAGCTGTGTCATTTTCTGTCTGATTCAGGCACAAACTGATACGGCTAACTGGTACTCTGACTGACAGTGTTTACACAGTGCAAAAGCATGTGCTTGTAGGGGCATGACTGGACGTAATGCTTTTCCAGGTGATGTGGAGCCGATCCGCGAATCACAACACATTATGTTAGCTGACGAATCAGAGCCTCTTAAGGGCGGGCCTTTCGGAGGAACTAGGAAATATGACAGTCGTTTTCATGTTAGCTGAGTAGCTGTATATAATCAAAGTAAGATATATGAAAAAATAACGTGATTTTTTTACAAATAAAGCATGCGCACACATTGCTTTGCATCACAACCAAGCCTTAAAAATACCCTCTGGACCACCCCTTTAACATTAGCCTGATAGCATTGAATGCCTACATCTCTCCCACCCTGCAAATCGCCACCCAAACCACACCTCCTGAACACATGAATACAGTTAGTAATTACAATCCCAAATGTAAAAAAAATGGTAGGTTGTTGATGTTTGCCTGCCTTTCTCTGTCTGAACTGTGTCAGGGAATGCACTGATGGCATAACGTAATCCATTCTGGACAAACACGGTGTGCAAAGGTGTGCAATTACTTATTTTGACAGGCAGGTAGGACAGCCTATCGTAATGTTCGGACCCAACTTTTTGATTGGACAAACTTTCTTGGTCCTACACCTTCCACAGAATATTAAAATACATTGAAGTCAGAATTAGTAGCCTTCCTGAATTATTAGCTCCCCTGTATATTTTTCCCTCATTTTCTGTTTAACGGAAATAAGATTTGAACACATTTATAAACATAATAGTTTTAATAACTCATTTCTAATAACTCATTTCTTTTATCCTTGCCACCGTACATATTATTTTACTAGACATTTTTCAAAACACTAGTATTCAGCTTAAAGTGCCATTTAAAGGCTTATAGGTGAATTAGGCAAGTTAGAGTAATTAGGCAAGTCATTGTATGTTCTGTAAACAATTGAAAAAAAATATTGCTTAATGAGTATAATAATATAAAATGTTTTTAATTATATATTCTAGCTGAAATAAAACAAAAGACTTTCTCCAGAAGAAAAAATATTATAGAAAATAATGTGGAAAAATCCCTTGCTCTGTTAAACATCATTTGGGAAATATTAATTCATTCATTTTCCTTTAGCTTAGTCCCTTTATTCATCAGGGGTCGTCACAGCGTAATGAACCACCAAATTATCCAGCATATGTTTTAAACAGCAGATGCCCTTTCAGCTGCAACCCAGTACTGGGAAACATCCATACACACTCATTCACGTACATACACTACGGCCAATTTAGTTTACTCAACTCACCTATAGCGCATGTCTTTGGATTTGTGGGGGAAACCAAAACACCTGATGGAAAACCACGCCAAGATGGGGAGAACATGCAAACTCCACACAGAAATGCCAACTGACACAGCCGGAACTCAAACCAGCGACCTTCTTGCTGTGATGCGACAGTTCTAACCATTGAGCCACCGTGTCGCCTGGAAAATATTTGAAAAAGAAAATGCTAATTCACAGGAGGGCTAATAATTTTAACTTCAGCTGTATAAATACACCTGGGCCACTTCATTTAATGGTTGCTATGAGGATGTGAAGAGACTTTCAAACAGTATAACAAAAATGTATACATTAAGTAATTAATTACATAATTTCTAAAGCGTGAGAACGCCTGTGAGCCTGATAATAGTGTAATTCAGTGTTTAGCCAAAGGGTGGCGGTTGGGCAGGGGTAGATCCCGCTATCTTCAGGGGATCAATGCGCATCTGCGAGTCGTTCCGCGTGTGCACACTAGGAGGCGTCGCCGCTGCCTGATGCCACATTCACTTTCATTCACAACCGGAAGTAGCTGTTTGAATGTGTCATACCATGTAGCTCCAGTCTGAAGTTGAAGTGTCTGGTACCAAGCGTTGGAAGAACCACTGTCGGCAACCCGAAGAATACTACAGAAATGTAGCTGAATAACCGAGAGACGTCTTTAAACCGCTCTATCCTCATCAGCAGATCTGAAACGATAATCGATTAATTTTTAAAACATCGGGCATTTCCCAAGAGGTGAGCTAATATTATATCATCGACTGATTGCTCATTTAAATGTGGCGTTATTAAAGCTTTCCTTCCAACTTGGTGTTAAATGTATATGAAGCGGTGCATTGATTGAGTTATGTTGTAACTGTGGTGTTGTGAAACGAGCTGATGCAGACAGAGCTGTCAGATGATGTGCAGCGCACTGACTTTAGCTTTAGCCGCCGCACATACACACTCATATACACACACGCCTCCTTTCTGCGATTTCTTCGCACTAAACACCTCATTCTGTGACAGTCTGCAGGGATTTCAGCCGTTCTTGTGGTTGTGACGATAGAAAGATTTATAATCGTAGGAAAAACGTATGGGGATGTATGTGCGTGACAGCCAGAAGCTAGTTGCTAACTAGCCTATCGAAGATTCTGGCTTATGCTGACGCGTTACAGGAGTGACGTCACACACAGCTGTAGAGGCCTTGACTGTACATTACCGCACAATGCTATGCGAGTGTACTGTACAACATATTTGCAATAACAATAAGCATATTAATCATTGTCATCTCCATAACAATTACCGTGTAGCATTATTATTACTACTAACAATTACTCACTGAAATGTCCATGTACTTAGTGGTTTGCTTGTTTTAGAAATAGTTGAGTTATCTTGGCTTATTGGAACTTATCTGCATCATTTAATTGTATTGTTTTGTGAACAGTCTTCTCTCCAAAACCGCATAATCAGTAGCTATGTTTTTAAAGATAACATTTTGATGATATTGTTGACTTTGGGTTATGCAATGTTAAAGTGTTCTCAGATTGTACAGTATGTGCACACCATGGTATTCTCTATTATGCATATGCATTGGGATTGTTTATTAGCTTAGTAGTATTAGTTTTAGTATTAGTATTAGTTTTATATTCTCTCAATAATTGATCTTTGAACAGTGACAACTTGTGACAGTCTCTTTATTGTACTTTGAATATTTAGTCTGAAATCGCATGTAAGTATGACTTCAAAACGACATTAGCGCTATTTAATTGAATGTGAACAATGTTGTGCTTTGATAGTCATTGGCTGCTAATATGATTTACCTACTAAGCATTTGCAAATAATGCCTTTCTGAAATTATATCATTAAGGAGAAAGTTGAATGTGCGAATATAAAACCAACTTTACCTCAATAAATTCAAGACGTGGCTGTTTTTTTCTTAGGTTATTGGGCAAAAAGCAAAAAAAAAACAACAACACAGACCACTAAACTAACTTAGGTTTGTCGTAAATCACTGCTCTCTAGTGATCTAAAGTGCTTCTATTATCTTTAATTGCTTTGGATAAAAGCATGTGACAATGTAAAACAGGTTTTGACCTTAGCCCTGGATTACACTCAGTAAATTTTGTGCACGCTATTTAAAGTTAAGATGCATGTTAATGTTTTATAAGTAGCTTATTATGTTAACTTACATATTTAAGTATATAGTTTAAGTATATTATTCTGTACCTTTTTTGTTTCTCTTTAAGTGACAACCATTGCTAAAGTGTGCTTGGCTTTCACAAGGGTGCACTTATCATATTTTTATTTCATGCCTGAACACAGATTTGTTCATTCTATTGTTTTATGTTAAATATGAAGAAGTCACTGCTCATAAGCTATTGTAAGCAAAGGAACATATTATCCATTTATATAAAGTTTGTATATTTACATATATCTCAACTTGCAAAGTTTTATGTGAAATACGAAATACAGACATTTAGCTGAAAGAGGCTTTTTTTACAGGCAGATTTTACTAACAGATTTGTTCAAATAAATACTGAAGACAGTAGGTAAATAATAATAATAATAATAATAATAATAATAATAATAATACATACATTTTTCAAAATAGTTCTCTAGTTATTTTCTCTAGCTAACATTTAAGTTTATTGCCATTGAATTGGCTGTACCAACATAAATGTAAGGCTAAAATTAATACGAAATCGTTTACGAGATGGATACCTTTAGAAATGTTTTTACTCCAGTAAATCCAAATATCCAATCTAAGGTTTTTAGAAATAAAAAACATGTTAAACATTTGAACTAATATTGTTTTTTGGAAACAGTTAAACCAGATTGTCGCCGTAAGTATAGCCAGATGGTATTTAAAAAAGAGAGTTTACAAGCTGATTTACTGACATCTGTTTACAGTGATTCAGGGATTACATGTCAAACTTTTGGCAAGTTGTTTTGATTTTTTTTATATTTTTATTTTTTAAATTCAAATTATTTCATGTTATAACGAACAGTAAAGAGGATACGATTATTTGTTCACATGCCCTCTTTCATTTCACATCAAAGTGTGTTAAAATAACTCATTATAATTTACTATGAAAGTGCAAGATTTTCTAAACTAAGAGACTTTGCATCTTATCTAACATAGCAAAGCAAAATGCTTCCTGTGGTTATTGGGTGGTAGATACAATTTGAATTGGATATGCAATATTTTATACAAAAAATTTAACTTCAGCTGAAAAGAGCGTAATTAAGCAATTATAATTAAAGGTTTATTTAAAAAAAAAAAAAGGAAACAAGAAATAATTATGAATCTATCCCTAGTGTCCACACAGATGGCATGTTTACCTGTTGCAGTATATGTTGTGCAAATAACATAGAATAAATAGTTTTAGTCAGGACTTAAATAAAACCCTTTAATATGTATTTTTCTGGGATTGTAGTATTTAAAAACTTGATTGTGATTTATTATTATTTTTTAAATTAATTAATTTATTTATTTTTAAGAATTGCATCTGAGCTGTTACTGTAATAGTTTACTAACGTATTCATCTTTCTATCTCTTCCAGAACAGTGATGTCTGGAGTGTCCAGCAATGACTGTCCACACTTGGAGTGTGTGGGGGAGATCACCAAAGAAGAACTCATCCAGAAGTCTCATGTGAGTTTCCACCAAGACCTGCTCACAGTATTGTGAGCTTTATTGCTTTTGTCCATTTCCTTTAGCTCAAAAGCTATGCATAATGTATACGATGGCCGATAGACATCATGATGCTGAGCCGGCATCGCGATCCTCCGCCTCGCCCCCGTCGCAGCAGCAACTCGCTCGTGAAAAATACACACGTCCCCGTTTACACTAATACGTCTTAGTTTTAAAATGGCATTTTACAATGAAAATGATCTACATCCACTCTGGCGTTTCTCCTAGCATTTCTAAAAAGCCCTCCTTCCGCACTATACCGCTGAAAACGCACATCACGTGACCACACACACACACACACACTCTGCCATGCGCTGCAGTGTATGCGCGTGTCTGAGCTCCAGCAGTCAGTGGGTGCTTTGAGCACAAAACCCCAGAGAGCAGTGCACGTCGGACAGTTTATCAAGGATGTACCGCTGGATCGCGTATCACTATAGTTGTTAAATGTGATATTAAATTAATCGTGTCTCTTTCTAACCACTCTTCGGTGTTTTGTACTTATCAGGTACCGTGTCACAGCATCAGTGCACTGTTTTTGATCTTTTATTTTCACGCGTGTACTTAGTAATTTTAGCGAAAACCTCAGATACTGTTGGTTGGTTGTGCACCTTTTTTACCAACCAAGTTTGTTGACGCCATTATAACGACACAGATCACTCTGCCTATTCATGCCAGAGTCCCGCGGAAAAAGTGATTGACAGGTGGTAATTTGTGTCTAACTTATCTTTATTTATTTATGATTTGGTTATGGGTAAAACGAAGGCCAGGTAGTTGAAACGGTAGGCTACAAATAATTAATTCACCGCCACCTACGACGACGATGCCGTCGTCCATCGCGATGTTTTCACATTAGACATCGTACGATGCCAAATTTGTTGACATCGCCCAACCCTAGTGTGTAATATGTTTGTAATATTCTGTGTCATTCACACAGAACGCGTCTTTGCTTCTATAAACGCGAGACGCAACTGTTCGGAATGATTGGAAATAAAGCACAGCATAAAGTAGTGCTGCATGATTCTGGCTAAAATTACGATTTCTTTTTGCATAGAATAAAGATCACGATTTTCTCACGATTCTGTAGACATAAAATAAAAGTTAATATTTGTAGATTATTAGTATTGTAATTTCTCAAACATATGGTAATAATATTAGGCCTACATGTAGACTTAATATAGGCTGGCTAAAATGCACAGTTTTGTATAGACTTGGGGTGGTGGACATGAATAGACTTAAATTTTTTCCTGGTCGTTAATGCACAGGAAAGTGATGACATCAGAATACAACTATTCATAATTCTAAAGTTGAATTATTATGTTTGAAACATATGCTTGCAAACTGTCATTGACAACATTATTAGACCTTTTTTGTGTAATTATCAAATTCCCTTCTCCATTATATTCAGCGTTATATAGGCTAGAGTAGTTATACTGACACTGTTATACGTTTATTCTCACGCACAACACTCAACACAGAAAAAGCATATCTTGTAGTAATCATAACTCCAAAACGCGATACGATCATTTAAATGTTTAAAAGTTTCACTTTCACTGCCGAGTGCAGCTCATGTCATGGGTGCCGTCACTTTGAGAAAAAAAAAGACATACTGCAAATCAGGGCTCGCAAATTTTCAAAATCCCTGGTAGCCCTTCAGGCAGGCACTCTTCAGTTTTTGGTAGCCCGAAAATAAACTTAACGGTGCAGTATGTAAGTTTGACAACCAGTGGTTGGACTAGGTATTGCACGCCTGGTTCAAAACGCACGCAAGCGTAGGTTGCCAGATTGACGACATCAACAGAAGTGTTTCTAACTATCGAGCCTTAAGGCTGATTTAAGGCAACAGAGTCTAAATAAAAGCAATGGCACGTGATAGAAGGAATATTTTCCATATAGTTTTTGTCCTAACCAACACCCAAAATTTATATTTTAGATATGTCTTCTATCTCTTGCAACTGAACCAGATAAATTGACAATGTTTACCTCAGGTACACCTCATGTGCTTCATTCAGTGTTAAATGCTAATAATGTGAGTTTTGAATGCCATCTTACCTGACATTTATTGCCATACTCCTGAAAGCAGCAGCAGATTTACCTCAGATCTTGAAAATAAAATAAACCCTTTGAAATTGAACTTTAGAACTGTGACAAATCAACACATATCAGTGATTCAGCATCTATATTTAATAATGTTAAAGAGGTTTAATATGTGGTAATTAGATTATAAACCTTACCATTTCGTTGGAGTGCACTATTCTGTTCTTCTGAATGGCTGTATTTAAATTTCTGTCATGTTGCGTCTGGTGCAAACAGCCAAATAGCTTATCACTGCAAATTGCTTATCTCCTCACATAGTGTGTTGTTAAGACACAAGGTTACAATGTAACCTGCTCACCTAATGCTTGCGTTCGTAATATTTATATTATTTGATAATTAATAACCACCTCATGTGAAACTCTGAATCTGCATCTCATTTCGGAGTCTTCTACTGTCCACTGGAGGTCGCATTGCGGTTGCATAGCATACTTTGAGAACCTTCCAGACTGAATAAATGAAATACGCGGTTTTCCATCAAGGGGTGCTGAAATATAATTGGCTAAACTGGCATTGAGCAGGTTAAAAGAACCAAAACAAAGACAGCCGTTTCGGCACGTAACGCAAATTTTCAAAGCAGAATAACTGACTTCAGCATTGTTTTTCAGATAAACAAGAATGTTCACTTAGCATGTTTCTTAAATATCTGCAAACATATTATGGTATTTTATGCTTTAGAAGAGTCAAAAGCTTACATACAGCACCTTTATGTAGCCAAATAGAAAATACATTATTTGTTAAAATATAGACTTGGAAAGGCACTCGTGTATAAATATAATTGTGTTTGTTTTCAGGGTCAGTGTCAGGACTGCAAAGTTGGGGGACCAAACCTTTGGGCATGTCTAGAGGTAAGTTATCTTTATAAGAGTGATGTATCTCCATCATTTGTGTGAATGTTGAAATTTGCCAAAATGAAAGTCTCCTTCATATAAAATGATGTTTCTCCATAAATTGTGCCTACATTATTAAAATACTCCGGCGATAGTGATTTTATGGAAATTACTTTCATGTCTAATAACCGATGAACATGTGTGTTTGAAAGCAAATAAAAAATGACTTTGAAATGACTTCCCGTCTTTTTAATGACTATTTTCTAATGAAATCTACAGAGAATAATTTTATTGCGCATTTATTTTACAGAATGGCTGTTCATATGTTGGCTGTGGGGAATCACATGCGGATCACAGCACCGTCCACTCTCAGGTTAGTAATCTTATTCACTGTTTTAGCGATGATTATGGAAAGTAATATGTGAAGAATTTCTAAACATTTTGTGTATCAATAAATGTTTTGTTTGACAATATAAAAAAAAATTGTATTTAGCAAAATAGGGTTGTTATGTTTTATAAATGTACTTGCAACTGATGTTTTCACCCACAGTGAGCTGTCATTGTGCATTTTTGACATGATTTGTGTCACCTTCCAGCTGTAGGATTACTCAGTATGTTGATTTAGACGTGTGTATTTGTTTTGTTTTTTTTCATGGCTGAACACACTTCATGAACATATCTGGAGGCTTAAGTGATGAAAATGAATCATGTGAAATGTGTTTTAAATTTCAGCCTGGCCTATGGTTGTACTTATGGTATCGGTATTGTGCCAATACTGTGCATATGTACCTATGCTTATTAAAATGCTCCAATACCGAAAAAAATACCACATAGCATGCTTACAGACAAAACAACGTTGAACGGATATTGAAGATGTTGAATTAAAGACTGGGGATGTCTGTAAATAATTTTTCACTATATAAGAGCTACACTATGTCCCACCCTCTTTCTGTGTTTCGGTTGAGATTACATCATACATCAAACATCAAATATAAAAATGAATAGAAAGAGCAAATTGAAGTGTCTGGCTTCCTATATAATTTCTTGCCTGCTATTTTTAGATACAAAATAATTTTTCACATCAGCGGTGAGCAGAGTAAAATGACAGCGGTGAAGTGCGCCAGACAAAACACAATGTGGAAATACTGGCAAAAGACGTTTACTTACACTAACAGAACAACGAATATGATGCACATAAACCGTCAGCTTACACGGTGCATCAGTGTTTTCATAGCGAAAGTGTGATGTTTATCAGACTGAAAGAGAAAGTTGTTCTGTTACAGAACCAGGTATCAGATTATTTTTACCCTCTCCTTTTCAAATGACTTTATGCATATTTTAATAATTTGCTTATTATTATTATTGAATTTTTAAGAATGTTCAAAATTATCTCTTTTTACGTGTATCACACTGATATGTATACGAATTAACTATACAAGTAATATTAATTATTATTCATAATCATGTTCAACTCCTGTCTCTCCCCTACTATATAATTAGTAATTTTATAATCAGTATTTAATGCCAGTGGCCAGTCCCCTGGAGCAGAGGTCCTATTGACCACCTCTGTACACACTGCTCTCTGGTTTAGGAAAGGCTTTCCTCTCCACACCAGCCATCTCAGTCCCCAGTGAAAGAGTTTTCTCATCAGCAGGGCACATTGTAAATGTGCAAAGACCCTAGCTTAGGCCAGAAAACATAGATATTCTGATGTTTCTTTTTTAAAAATGTAAAATCCCAGCACAGTCACAGTTTTAGTTTGCTTATATTAATGAGTCTTTAGTTTGTATTATAAAATTTTTTGGAATTTGTTTTTTAAATAGCAATTTAGTTATGGCAGAATATGTATTATATTTTACAAAATATGTGCAGCATTTAAGAAAAAAATGAAAGGGATCTTCACCTTAAATTTGTTTCAAATAATTTAGTTAAAAAATCGTGACTAAATTGTGAATCGTGATATTAGTATCGTGAATCGTGTCGAATCGTGAGTCTGGTGAATCGTTACATCCCTACACATGGACTGTTTTGACTTTGTTCTTGCTGCCTTTCTGGGCTTTGAAAATTTCCAGAACCTTGCTGTCTATGGAGGATCAGAGAGCTCCAAGATTTCATCCAAAATACCTTAATTTATGTTTCGAAGATGAATAAAGATGTGTGTTTGGAAAAACATGAAGGGGGTGAACTAACCCTTTAAGTTACTTGTAAATAAAATAAAATAAAAAATGTATATTATTAATATTACATTCCCGGAAAATACTGTATTTTACTGTAAATTATCTGTATGTGTTTTATGATAGCATGTAAAGAGAACGTAAAAGTCATTTTATAATTGTGCAGCTGCAGTGGAACAGCTCTAATATTCACTGTGCTAAATGAAAAATGAAATGTGACAGAACAGTAAAATGAACAGTGAAAGCAACAAGGTCGTACAGTGCATTTCATTATGCTGTGTGTGAAAATGGCAGGACATATTTAGTTTCTGAATGAATCCAGTCATCTAACATATTTAATATTCTTTGTTTTGCTTGCCTATTCAACCTTTTAAAAAATGACAAATGAAATAAAACTACAGGTACCTTTACTTTTATCAGCGAGTACCAAGTAAACATGAACATTTCTGTATGGGACATAATCAGTTAAAAGTGGTATTGGTGCATCTCTTTTTATTCTCATCCATTATTAACCAATACTCCAGTGGGGATCTTCTTTCCCAATAAAGCCCACTCTGATTACCCATTACCAAAATCCCATAAAACACCCTGTGTCTTTGAAAACCACAGAGAGAAGACAGAGCCATTGGCCATAATTGCACCACAAGAACCTTCATTTGATGACTTAAGCAAAAAATTTACCTGCTTCTTTTCCTCCAATATTCTTGTTCCTTCTACAGAATGTCAATTTTACTATAGATTTTTTTATTATTGCAGAAAATAAGCTTTGTGACCAACAAAAGTTTTTAATTTCTTCATGATAAACGTCCAAAAATTGCATATTTGTTCAACTTCATGCATAAATGTGATTGTCAGAAAAAAAGGGCTATTAACAAACTACACCAGTCATCATGTAACTTCAATATCATTAAACCTTTGACAACTGCTGTACATAATGTTAAGATGTACTTTAAATGTAAGCTAGAATACTTCTTAAGAGTATGATTGTAAACAATTTGCTTGTAAAAGCAGAGTAGTGAGTAAAGGAGTTAACTTAATTGGCATTTGATTAAGATAGATCGATCTAGTCACTTGTTAAAAAACAAAAAACATTTTGTCAAGTGAAATCTTTTAAAACAGTCACAATGGGTATTACTGGCATAGTTAATAGAGTAAAACATGCAGCTCCGAAAAGCCAGAGTGGATAAAACATGGACATGAGCTTGTTTTAACTGCAAACCTCAAAAAGTATAATTCAGTAACTCTTATCTGGGGTTTGGACTACAAAATATGCCATCCTCGTAGCCCTGTATTATGGAGTAATTCTCCTGTTTGTATTGCTTGATAGTAAAACCAGCAATTATTCTCATCATGCACTGCCCATGTCACCATAAAAGCTATGCTTGTATTTTGTTTTGTAATATTAATAACACTTTCTAATATAGTGAATTCCCCCGAGTCATAACTGCAGTGTTTCTATCAGTAGTTCCTAATGTAGATTAGTTTTCTATTATGTTATCCTCTCGTGCTTTGAGTCCAAATGGATAGAGGCATGTATTACATCCTATTCATCACTGATATGGTCGGAGTGGCAGATGTTGGCAGGGTTTGTATTTTGGCGCAGCTCTCATAAATGTTTTAAATGCCCCTGTCTGGCTGCATTTGCACCAGATCTCGTGCTGCAGTGAAATCCAATCCAGACACATGAATAATGTAGAGACCCCTTGGCCACAGCTGTGTGTGTGTCCAGGCCTCACAGCAGCGCCCCTCCCCATTGCACTGACACACTTTTGTTTTGCCCTAAATTTTGAAGATTGACCGTCTTTGTGCATGTATGATGCATATGTGTATGCACACGCACACGCACACACACACACACACACACACACACACACACACACACACACACACACACACACACACACACATATATAAATCTCTGAAGTAAACTAGCCCACCTGCTTTCTGTAATTTCCCCTGCTGTTGTTTCTAATATCTTCCATCATATAAAATCTCTTAATTTTATTGCCAATGTATTGTGCAGCTCTAGGCATTGCGTTTTTGAATGTGTTTTTTTTTAGATGTGGTTTTATTTAAAAGAATACTCCACTTTTTTTGGAAATAGTCACCAAGAGTTAAAAAGTTTAGTTTTACCATTTTTTAATTTATTCAGACGGTCTATGGGTCTGATGTGAGCACTTTTAGCTTAGCTTAGCATAGATCATTGAATTGGATTGGACCATTAGCATCTCGTGCAAAAAAAAAAAAAGTTTTGAAAATGTTCCTATTTATTGCTTGACTCTTTTGTTGTTACATCGCGTACTAAGACCGACGGAATATGAACAAGAAAATTATCAAAATTCTTTTCTTTTTTTTTTTGAGCGAGATGCTAATGGTCTAATCCGTTTCAATGATTTATGCTAAGCTAAGCTAAAAGTGCTCCCACCAGACTCTGAGATTGCTGGAATGGATTAAGAACTGGTTAAATTCAACCACTAGGTAAACACTAGGTAACTTGTGAAATGGACCTATTTCCCCCCCCAAAAATGGAACGTTTCATTAAATGTTTATTTTTGAATTGTAAACTTTAAGATACACATTGAAATGTCAATCTAATCTCCACTGCCATTTAATTTCAGGAGACACGGCACAACTTGACGGTCAATCTGACCACTTTGAGAGTGTGGTGTTATGCCTGCACCAAGGAAGTTTTCCTGGAAAGGAAACTGGGTCCGCATAAACAGTTGCCCAATGCTGCCAAAGCAGTATCCCCAGTACAGACTCCCTGCCAGGTCAGAACTCTTATGTTACTTTCAATGGAAAGCAAAAAAACAAACAAAAGAGCATTGTTTTTATGGGCAAAATGAGAACTTCAATGCAAAAAAGGGATTTTCTTACTTAGAGTTTTTATTTTGTTTCTAGTCCAAAAATCTGAAAATTCTGAAATCAAGAAGAATTTTCCAGAGAAGTATAAAATATTGTTTTGTTTTCAGAAATAATTAGTCTAAATTAGGTTTGTTTTTCCTTAAACCTAAATGATCTGCCAATAATGGGCTAAGGGAAGTAATTTTGTTTTCAGTTTGAAATAAGATTATCTTTCTTACCCCTTTGGCAGATTATTTTGCTTAGAACTTATTGAACTTATTCCTGAAAACCAACCAATATATTTCTTTATATAAGAATGTTTAGATATTTTGATTAAAAACAAGACAAAAACATTTGCAGTGTATTTTGTTGCTGATTATCTGTCTTTGTCGCTCTGGTCTTTCAGGACCTCAATACTCCTGGGAGCCCTACTTCCCTGAGAGTTCCTCCAGCAGGAACATGTGATGACCTGGACATGGAGACAGAGGAGGAAGATGAACTGAGGACCAGAGGTTCTTCATCCCTCATGTCTAGAGTCCTGTGCAGTTGCTCTACATTGTATACTGTAAATCTAAACATCTGTTCCTTTTTACAGGTCTGACTGGACTGAAGAACATTGGCAATACGTGCTACATGAATGCAGCTTTGCAGGCACTCTCCAATTGGTAGGAAACCCAGTAATGGTTCAATATTCCAATTTGTTTTCTTCAAGTCTAGTTTTGGTCTAGTTTAACCTACCTCTGTCTTTGTGAATTATCTTCTAGTCCTCCGCTGACTCAGTTCTTCTTGGAGTGTGGTGGTCTGGTGAAAACAGACAAGAAGCCAGCGCTATGCAAGAGCTATCAGAAACTCATCACAGACCTGTGGCACAAAAACAGGTACAACCAATTTCTATCAATTCATTTACTATTAAATTTTTTTTTTCTATTTCATTTTTGAGTTTTTGTTTCTTCTTAAAAAAAACCCCTACAACATAGTGTTTTGTTTTGTGTGTTTCTAGGAACTCCTATGTTGTTCCCACAAATCTATTCCAGGGCATTAAGGCTGTGAACCCAATGTTTCGTGGTTACTCCCAACAGGTAGGTTGTGTCAAACAGATTTGTTAAAATAAATGGCACAATTATTATTAATATTGTGGGTGATTTTATTGTCTGAAGTTCCATTTAAATGGTTGGGATAAGATTTTATTTATACTTCAGTTTTCATATATACTGCAAGGATGCATTTTTATTACTATTATTATTATTATTATTTGGTTTATGTTTATAAATGAATCATAAAAAAATATATTTTTGTAACACAATTATGTGTTGCTAGAATACCAGTTCAGCAAATTAGAAGTACTTATAAAGGATAGTGTTAAAATTAATATTATGATCTTGTGCTCATGTGGTCTCATTTTAAAATGTAAAGAAATAGACTTTGACACTGCTGAGAAAATCCTAGAAAAAGTAATGAATTAATTTTGTTAATATTTGTGCTTGATATGATCACTATAGACCAGTGGTCCCCAACCTTTTTATCACAGCAGACCGGTCAATGCTTTTTTATGCCGCGGGGTGGGGATGGTGGGTAGGTGCGGTGTTTCGTAGGTTGCTAGGTGATCATGACAAGCTGACAAAACATTGCTGACACTCTGATACAAGTTTTATTTATGGAGAAAATTACAAAGCACTGCAGTGTTTGAGTGTTCTGTGTTTGTCTGACATAATTAGTCTACCGAAATGTGTATATTCCATACAAGCTGAAGGTGATTGGTCAGTTCTTGTCATGTGACTCTGCTAGTGCTCTCACGTGGTGCTCTCGCGTGCGTCTGGAATGCGCCAGCGTGTCATGCGGCTTGCAGGCACCTCCATTGGAAATAACGATGTTGCGCAAACACTAGAAAAGACGCGATATGTGAAAGGCCCCTAAAAGGCCGCCATCATTTGCGATTTCAGCAGTTGATCTTGCACAGACATGGTGGATTCACCTGATTCGTTGACAAATGGGTTGCGGATCTATTCCTTGGCAGTTCGCGGGTCTCCTAACTTTTCTAAGACGTCTGGTTCTTACTCATTTTGCTGCTTGTGGGTTAAATTTGGGCGCTCAAGTGACCGAGATGCAAGCGAGAGAATACGGTAATTTTTCCAAAAAAAAAAATTTTCAAAGTAAAAGATTGTTCAGACTCCTATAATAAATAAAACGGATATAATTAATGATTTCTTGTTCAGCCTGGTACCAATTGATCCCGTGGCCCGGTGGTTGAGGAAGACTGCTATAGACTGTTCAGTTTTTAGCATTGCCAGTCACATTTGTGATCTTCAATGTCCCACTCATAAAGCAGCTTATAGTACCATCCCAAATACTGTCTGCATGAATGTGCAGCGAGAAATAAGCCCATATTCCATACCATACAAAGAAACATTGTAGACGATGATAAGACAGTTCATATAACTGAGTTCAAAAGTCTAGTTGAACAGCAAGTAATTTGTCAATTTTTTTTTACTTTCTTTACATTAGGTGAACAGTTTGGGCTTCTAGTTTATTTATTGAATTAAATAATTGTTGGTTTATATATTGGCTCTTTAAAAAGAAAACTGACTTGCAGTAAGGGATGTTTATTTTGGTAATTCTAAATTCTTCGGTAAGATGCACATCACAAACAAGGAATAATTAACAGTAACAAAACAAAGGAGGAAAACCTGTGTACTTTTAGTTCTTATAGTTTTTAGTACTTCGGGTTTTGTTTTTTTGTCACTTTCTGAACAAGTTCAAGGTAGGGTTGTAAAACCTTTGAACCAATCAGTATTGGAATTATAAAAATGTCCACTTCCTGTTAACGTCTGAGTGGTGTTGTTTCACACCGCTGATTGGCTTTTGTGTTATCGTGCTTAACAGGTATGCTTACAATGGTAGACGGACACTGGGGCTATTGAAAGCAGCGTCTGTCAGTAATCGCTCATATATCAGCCATAGACGGATCCTTTGATAGATGTGGCTTTCAAATGCTCCAGTGACTGTGTATATGTGTAAGCACTTTTGACCCACTTCTGTACTTGTTATAATAAGGATGGTTGCCTGGGATTTCATTCCTGGTCACACACAAAGCTGAGAAAATCCACTCATTGACTTTGACATTGGCAGCCATCTCGAAGACAGAGCCCTCAACTACAATATTGTAAACAATATATGTCTACAATATATCTGCAAAACATCCAGCAGGCTTTAAATTTCTGCAGTACAGAAACTGCATGACAGTAAGTTATTTGCCAATGAGTTTTCAATAGAGAAAAGAAAAGCATGTAGTGAGGGCAGTGACCTCCACCTGAGAGGGTTTATATTGTGTTCACTGTCTGCAGGTTCAGGCTCCAGTCTCTAGGAACAGCGCGCAGTTCAGCCTGCCTGACTTTTGAGCTGCTCTTATAGAGAGCACTGCTTGTCTACACATGAATGCAAATGTTTTGTCAGCCTCTGTAGCATGTGTGAATGCACAACTCTCTGGTGACTCAGTATGCCACTACAGATCATGGTATACTACATTCATTCATTCATTCATTCATTTTCCTTCGGCTTAGTCCCTTATTTATCAGGGGTCACTATAGCGCACAGGTGTCAAAGCCAGTTCCTGGAGGGCCGCAGCCCTACAGAGTTTAGTTCCAACCCTGCTTCAACATACTTACCTGTAGGCTTCAAACAAGCCTGAAGGACTCCATTAGGAGAGCTCTGGCCTTCCAGGAACTGGCTTTGACACCTGTGCCACAGCGGAATAAACCGCCAACTATTCTGGCATATGTTTTGCGCAGTGGATGCGCTTCCAGCTGCAACCCAGTACTGGGAAACACCCATACACTCTCACATTCACACACTAATACTCTACGGCCAATATTGTTTACCCAATTTACCTATAGCGCATGTCTTTGGACTGTGGGGGAAACCGGAGCACCCGGAGGAAACACACGCAAACACGGGGAGAACATGCAAACTCCACATAGAAATGCCAGCTGGCCCAACCGGGACCCAAAGCAGCGACCTTCTTGCTGTGAGGCGACAGTGCTAACCACTGAGCCACCGTGCTGCCCTGGTATACTTCAAACAAAGCTCTTTTTCATTCTTCATTTGAGGGCAAAAAGAAGTTTGAAAAGGCTGATTGACTGTATACTGTTTTCAAACCTTCCGACACCCCCGTGCTGCAGTAGGCAGGGTTGTAAATGTGTTGTGCTGCCCACGTTCACCACTAAACACCACAATGATGGCAGCTTTGAGAGAAGAACAGTTTCATAAACATCTGTCAGCCGTCTTCATCCTGTCACATGTGAAGCACCACAACAGCACGCTACATCTTTACATTGCTTTTATTTACAGTGGGCAGAGACAGAATGGAACAATGTTATGAACTTTAAAAGGTGCTCTTCTACTTGTACCTCCAGTGTATTCATGTTGCTAACTTGCTGGTATTGTATTGGATGTTGTTCCCTTGTCTGACCTCTATGGATATGAGATATCAGAATCAGAAAGAGCTTTATTTCCAGGTATGTTTACACATACGAGGAATTTGCTTTTGTGACAGAAGCTTCTACAGTGCAACAGAATTACAGAGACAGGACAAAAAACAGATCTCCTGAAGTCCACTATCATCGCCACTGTTTTGAGCATGTTGAGGCTCACTTTGGTGAGCTTTTATAAACTACCGAATCAAACTCAAAGCAAACTTTGTTTTGGACTGATTGTGTTCTTCGTTTGAAGTATACCAGGTCCTTACTGCTGTGTCTGTTTAAATAATTCATTCAAAAGAAAGCATGCTGGTCTCTCACAAACAAATAAAACAGGGCTGTATGGACAGTCTTCATCTTGAGGCAGTTCATGCCACTGCTTCTCAGCAGTTGACCAAACCCCAAAAGCCAGTCTGCTATCACTTCTCGGCCACAAAGATCACCTTCTGTCTCACCACTCTATCCATGCTGATCCCTTCTGAATTTGGATATGCTATGCCTATGCAGAAATCTCAGAAAGACATTTAGTTTAGACATTAGACCTAAAAAAGGTATTTAAGGTCTAATATTGTGCAAGAGGTATTTAAGGTTGAAGCAAGCAGTGCAACATGATTGTGGTACATTTATAGCAAACATTGAGTCCTTGTAAGGTGGAGTTTAGATAAAGTGTCAGGTGCATAAGAGAGAAGAGTGTTTCTACAGGTGGTTTGTCAAGCCCACTCACCTGAATGTAGCACAATTTAAAAATGCACAGTGTTTCCAGTGGAGTGATTAGGAAAGTGTCTATAGTGCAAATTTGCAACCTGGTTCAAGAGTCAGAGAGACGAGGGGGTGTCCTTCCACAGGTGGTTTGTTAAGCCCACTCACCTGTATGGGACATACTCAGGAATGCATTTCAGAGGGGGTTTCAGAGGGGGTAAGATGACTGGAGTTGTGGGCTCTAACAGCCTGTGGGAAGAAGCTGTTGAGTAGTCTAGCTGAGCAAGCTTTAAGAATCCTTGGAGAATCCTTTAACTTTGTACAAATAAGAGGGGCTTTTGCGAGCAGTAGTATTCTCTGTGCTGTAGACCTACACAGATCCACATTTGCAGCAGATAAATAGCTGCAATGATGGAGAACACACTTTTTCTTTTAATTAAGCATTTTATGTACTGATTCCGTTTATATTTAGTGTTTTCCCTAAACAAAGTTTACTTTCAGCAGCACGTAAACTCTTTTGCTGTCTGTGAATATCATCATAAATGTTACCTAAGCAACCTCAATATGGGAACGCCCACTAGCAACTTTAATAGCCACTCAGAGTGACACGAAGCTACAAAGTCGTTGCTAGTGTGAATGAGACATTACATGGCAAACCACTGCCCTGGGACAGGTGCTTTGATTGAATGAGAGAGCAGCATCTTCTGTATTTGGCAGACCACTACTCTGAGCAGGGGGCTGCTTTCATCATGAGAGTGAGAGAACTGTGTCTTCTGTAAACAGCAGCTTCCCTGTGGTTGTGGGCTGGTTATGTTGTGTGAATGAAGTGGCTGTGCTTTGTACACAGCAGGTCACCACTCCGAGGGTGGGGGTAGGTGGTAAGAAAGTGGTCCGGAAGGCATCTGGAAAAAAAATGTCATACTCACTGGAACGCTGCAGGGAAACAGCAATCCAGGGACCATCCCTTGGATTGAGGCTTTTACAGATCACAATCTCTATTAGACCACATTTAATAGCACTTTTTAAGAGTTGTTTGTATTTCTTATAATTACTATAAGCCAAGCTTGACCAGGATGTTTTGGGGTCTAAGGGGCTAAAAGTTATTAAAATAGAATATGTTTTTTGTTAGTACGTCTTCATTTTTACCAACACTTTTGAACAATGGTGTATTTTAAAATGTTGATGCTATTTGGTGTAAATTAATATAAAATAAGACACTAAAAACAAAAATCAGTCGTTTTAAATTCTGTAAGTGAGTTCAGGAACTAGGGGTGTCTAAATGAATTGTTTCTTCGGTGCACCCCGATGCAGACGCGGACAAATCGGTATCGGTTCAGCAATAGATCATAACCGGTTATTGTATACTGACGTCATTTATCTCATATACGCTATATTGTGGTAGCTTACTATGGCGAGGGAGGCGAGTAATTAAAATGCTCCAACTACTTAAAAACACAGAAACTGCACAATTCACTGCGTGTGTTTGCTGGACAGTCTTTCACTGACACTTACAGCAGAAGCCCCTGTTTCACTGTTATGGACAAACTGAAAGTAAACTTCATTTCTCTCTCTCTCGCTCTCTCACTGTGGACCTTTGACCTGCTTTCGTGAGTTAAAGTTTCCTCTGCTCTCGGCTGTTACAGCGATACTTCTGGATCTGGAGAGTGAGTTTTCTTCACCACGTCTATCATGGATCAGCTGTGATTGCCGCTGCGTTTATCAGTGTCACTTATCCGTGAACAGCGCCAAAGCATTGAAGCCAATCACAGCCTTTGCTGTTGAGTGCGTGACTAATCATAGGGGTTTAAGAAAGAACTTGCTAGACAGGGCTCAGAAAGCGAGCGGGATATTTATATTTGTTTATTTGCTATAAATGCTTATGTCATCTGTGCATGTACTTGAGTTTTTAAAGGTACAGTTCATACATCTGACTGTTTGTGTTAAAGGACAAAATTGTATTACAAATAGTATATAAATATAAATATATTTATAAATTTTAATACAAGAACTGTTGTGCTGTGAAGAAAATATAAAATTGTGTATGGAAAGCATCGTCAAAAAAAGCGTATCGTCAATGCACCATGATGCACCGAGATATTGAATTGAACCGAATCGATGGCATGATAATCGTAACCGAACCAAACCGTGAGACCAGTGTAGGTTCACACCACTATCAGGCACCACCACATTTATAATTTACAGTTTTCATTTCGAGATTGACTGAAGATTACATTTAACTGTGTTTTTAAATTACTTGTATATTTTAATAATTGATATTACCTGTGAATTTTATTGACTTATGTTTTTTGATAATTTAATGAAGAAAAATGCATAATTAAAATAGAATCCAGAATGATTAAACTGGGAAAAACGTCTGATTTAAGAAAATAACAAAACAGATTTTATGGGATTCTAGAATTTTAATTCTGATAGAGCTTCAGTTTTACTTTTTTAATTTTATTTTTGCCCTTTTACATTTGCCATACTTTGTCCTTGCTGCATTTGTGAAGGAAAACCCCATTTTGTTTGACTTTTAGAAACATTTTCTAAATATATGATAGATATGCAGAGTACATCCATTGTCTTGCCTGGCTGTTAAGAAATGTCATTTGAAGAATTAGCTTTGACATGAATGAGCCATCACAGGCTGTAAAGAGACAAAAGCAAAAGCATTTATCGCATTTTCAGTCTCATTTTTGTTGAAGACCAGATGGACCGTGGACTCCTGTAGAGGGTACATTCAGTTAACATCATTGAATGTCTTCTCTCTGCTAATTATAAAGGGTAAACGAGCATTGATTAACAGCATAAATTAAATACAACCAGGAAACTCTTTGTTCTTGTATAGCATTGACATAATACAGATGTGGTCTAATGTGCTGTGTCCTGTTGTTGAGATCTCAATTGCCTACCAGGATATTTAATACCAGGATTTTAGAATGCCAGTTGGCCATTTTGTCATGTGGATGAGCTAGTAATGAGAAATTACTAGCTCAGAGAAATTCTCCTAAGCTTCAGCTGTTCTATGGCAAAGATGTCCCCGCGGGTCCCTGGCAAATGTGTAGTGTACAACACGAACCTCCGTATGTGTTTTTTGATAATGCCTGAAACATTTGGTAAAGGCGTGTGTGTGTCCGCACTGCGCATACAGTTGACGATGTAATTTAGAGTGATAGTTCACCAATAATAATAATAATAATAATTAATTTTTAATTGTACATATAAATGCAATTTTCTAATGCACATATAAATCTACCAAATCAGACCAACATCCATACAGTCCATCTCAATAAAACTCAATCCATCTCAATTTTATTTACAAACTCTATTTACCAATATGGATTAATTATCTTCCTTACAAAAGCATGTTTTAAAATGTTCTCCATCTATTTATAGCTACCTGGTGATGACACTGACCCAGACAGACTGTTGTGCATACATTTAGTTTATTATAGTTTTTAAAATGTGTAAAAATATTTTAACTAAAGTTATGTTTAAAATAAGTTATGTTGCTTTTGACACATTATTTAAAATGTTTCTAAGAACTTAAAAAGATTCTTTATAGAATTAGATTGATTTCCAAATATAGTTGTCGTTATTATCCTTTTAGGTGTAAAACAGCCTTAACACGGAGTACTTTTTTTGTTTGTATTTTCCAAAGCATTCGTTTCAATCTGTCTTTACTCTAAGGACTCTCAGGAATTCCTGCGTTGTCTGATGGACCAACTCCACGAGGAGCTCAAGGAGCCCATTCCTGAACCCGAGGACCCAAATCAGGCTGTGGCCATGGACGACAGTCCCGACGAGGACAACCACAGCCAATCAGATGACTTCCAGTCCTGCGAGTCTTGCGGCAGCAGTGATCGTGCTGATAACGAAGGCCTCAGAGTCCCGGAAGACATCAATGAAGCTGAGATGCTAATGCCAGAACAGAATCAAAACAACCGTGATTGGCAGAAAGAGAAGAATCTCATTAACAACCTGTACCGTGCCAGTTCCCATGGCGACCTGGATAAAGACGTGGACACAACCAGTGATTCAAGGCCAATCATCAGCAGCCAAGGAGCTATCAAAGCTCAGGGTCGAAATTCAGGTGAATATAGGACTGCTTATTTTATGCAATGCATAATGGCTGATTTATACTTTTGCGTTGAGTGATCGCCGTGACCCACGGCGCATGTCCTGCGTGTAGTGGTACGTTTATACTTCTGCGTGCTGTTTGTGTTGCTCTGCAATAACACTTCTGAAACGCTAGCTGGCAGTGGGTTTTTTTGTCGAGTCCTTCACAGGACTCGACAATTGTAAACAATCGCTCCATTGGACTCATGGCTCTTGGTGCCGCCCACACTCGTCATCGCCACCAAGCCGACCAATCACAGAGCTTGAGCTATGCGTTATTGCGACGTGTAGTTAAATTTTTTGAGTGGTGTGCCTCAGCGTCAGCCATGACGAGGGGTATGCGACCGCATGAAGGCTGCGCTAAACCATATGCATACGCTTGACGCAGAAGTATAAATCAGCTAACGTGTTAAACTGGCAGATTTAAAGGTCTCAAATGTACTGCAAAGTTTGGTGGTATATTGCTTATGAACAGTCTGATACATTTGCATAGGTTATCACTGTTCTGTTCTTTTATAAATAGTGCACAAATCATACACCTTGTGCAATGTGTCGCCAGGCACATCACATATGTTTTTTAGTAGTTTCAGCCTGGTGCAGGTATCGTTTTCACGTCCTGCATCACGTTGTTTAAATAACAAATTCATATGCACCCTTTTGTGTACCCATGGGCACGCTGCTTTGAAAAGGAGCTGTGCTGAGGAACGTTGTTGACACGTTGCTTTTTAGAGGCAACTGAAATGGGCCATTGACAAACTAAAAGCTGGTCAAAAGTCAATGGCGCAATTTTTTTATTGTTATTTAAAGAACCAGTTAGTGATATGCGCCTGTATGGGTCCACAACTAATGTACATGTTGCTTATTACACACACAGGGATGCGCAGCAGCACACAAACATCTCTAAATATGAAAAAAATTTAAGATTCACATGTAAAAGATTATTCTTGTCTCATTATTACACCCAGAACAGACCAATAACTAATTAAGAGAATAAGGACAACCCTTTTAGACCATGCGCCAGGCACACAGTGTTTTTCCAATCCTTAAATTAGCAACAGTGGTTTAGACGATGTTAAAATAGAGCCCATAGTAGGTTTACACTGAAAATGTAAAAAAAATGCACTTTATATACCTGCATGATGAACTTATTTACATAGTTGTGAAATGTTGGACACTTTAGTCTCTTTATTCATGGCGGAGTGGGTGGGGCTTTCAGACCCTGATGATGAATTACCAAAATAAAACTTAATACACTAAACAAAGGGTGCTCAAACTGAGTTTAGCTTCAAATTGCTTCAACACGCATCTGCTAGGAATTTTCTAGTATACTTAGTAAGAACTTTAAAAGCTGGTTCAGATTTGTCTAATTAAGAGTTGGGGCTAAACTACGCAGGACACCAGCCCACCAGAACTGAGTTTGGGCACCCGTCCACAAAACAGAGGGCATAAGTACATAGTGTATAAATGATTACTGTATGGTGTGTTATATGGGACCCAACTCTGATCTAAGGTGTTGGTCACACTAGTAAATTTTTGTTTTAAAATGTTGTTTTAGAATGAAAGTCTTAGAATGAAACTCTTCTCGTCCAGACTGGCATTTTTACTGTTTCATACAAATCTGTCTAAAACGTATGATACATGACCACTGGGTATGCAGATCTGTACTTGTTTGCTATAGACCAAAAGACCAGTCAGAGAGCGATTGTGGATGGTAACACCAGCATTTACAAACCAAAACAGGGTCTTAAGCATTTTTAAAATGCTCCGTTTTTGTGGTCTAAGATGCCAGAGTAGTGTGATTGCAGTGTAACAAAACATATGCATTTTAAACTGTAAATGGCATCTCAGGGATCTTTCACGAATTTACTAATGTCTAACATTGAGTGAATGAGCAAAAACTGTTACAGACGTGTTATGGCCAACAAAAAAGACATCAAATGTGTTCAATTTTAATTTAGCTTGAAGTGTAATTGGACTATAGTTAGTCTGTGGTTATTTTGCTTTTATTGATCGACGTCTGGGTTTCCTTGTTTAGACTCAAACCCTGAAATCCAGGTCAGCAGTACTGTCAGACCACAGAGTCCCTCGGGAAATGAGGGCATAACATCTAGACTGTCCAGCAGCCCCCCCAAATCCTCAGCGTGGCCAAACCTGAGCTCTACTCACAAGAAAGGTACTAGAATGACGTTTTGAACATTCTTTGATTATTTATCAGTTTAATGAAATGTATTTGAATTATTGTGTTTGATTTTAGTCAATGTTCCTAAATGGTTTTTGATGTGTTGTGTTGGCAGTACCCACGTTCACCCCAACAAAGAACAAGCGGCAGAGGAAATACCACAGCATCATCTCTGAAGTGTTCGACGGCACAATTGTTAGCTCAGTTCAGTGCCTGACCTGTGATAGGGTGAGTGACCCGAGTGTTCTTCACCCAAACATGCACCAAACCATTTTACTTTGATAGACAAAATGAACACAGTTAAAAAGTTAGTTCACCCGAAAATGAAAATTCGGTTATTTATTATTCACCCTCATGTTGATCCAATGCCTTGAGACCTTTGTTCATCTTCAGAACACAAATTAAGATTTTAGATGAACTCTCTAATCCTAGATAGACACCAATTCAGATATTTAAAGTCCAGAAAAGGATATGTCATATTGCCATTGTAAATGTGGTTAGTGTGTGAATTTTTTTTTTTTTTTTTTTTTTTTTTTTACCTGGTAGGACATGTTCCTGGAACAACATTCCAATCAGCCAATCAGAATTAAGGAATAGTTTTACTGTTTCTGTTCAGTTTAGGCTTACAGTTAGTGTTATGTACCTGTTCATGATTGTTATACAATTATTATTTCGCTCTGATTTTGGAAACAATTTACAATTAGGGTTGAGTTTAGGGTTAGGGATTGGGGATGGACATCTAGGATCAACATAGATGTTAATCCAGAATCGCATTGTACTTCCACCTTGTAAAAGCTCACCCAGACTCAAAGCTAAAGAAAGACAATTGTCAACAGTCCTTTTTCCTGTTTTTTTGGCACACAAAAAATGTTCTGAAGTCACATGGAATGTTTTGATTGTTTATTTTGGAATGTTTTTGGTTCCTTTTCTGTTGCTGTCTATGGGGGGCAGAGAGCTCTTGGATTCCATCTAAAATATCTTAGTTTAGGGCTACACAATATAACGTTTCAGCATCAATATCGCAATGTGCAAATCTGTCACATGGCAGGATCATGTCGTGTTGGGATTAATAAATCTTAACTTAATCGAATAGGTTCTAATAGTGTGAAAGACTTTAATTTGATTGTATATTAAAGCCCTGTGACTGTAAGATTTCAAGCTAATTTAAACCATTTGGGCACAAGTAATTCTAAAGTTTGCCACTTTAGCAAATATTGATTATTGCATTTCTGAACCTCAATGCTGTTAGACTCCAAAAACCAAATGAAGCACTGTTTATTTCATTTTTATTTTGGTTCTAGTGTTTCATCTGTGCTTTATTTTATTTAGTATATTTCTGAATAATTTTGTATATTTTATGCTGATGCACTCCCCTAAAATTATAACTACTTTCCAAATAGAGTTACTGAAGTCATCTTGTGAAGTCATATTCAAATCGCCATATATATCGCAGAAAACCCAGTCAGGGCTGCACGATATTGGAAAAACTATCTTAATTTGCATTTCTAAGATAAACAAAGATCTCAGGGATTCGACTGGCATAATAACGAGTAATAAATAACAGAATTATCATTTTTGGGTGAACTATCTCTTTATTAAGTCATTCTACTATCATTATGTTGTGAATCTAGCTGATTTTTCTAATATGTAATCAACACAGGTTACATATGAAAAATTAACAGTGATAACTGGACACAGCTTGGCATTCTGACGAAAGTTGTTACAGGAAAGATATTTTCATCACAATTGCTTTAATGGCTTTGTTATTGCTCAGTGGATGCGATTTACCGATTAGGGTTTTAAATTAGGCTCGCCTGCTGCTTGTCCTTCCTGTCTCAGGTTTCTGTGACTTTGGAGAACTTCCAGGACATCTCTCTGCCCATCCCAGGGAAAGAGGACCTTGCCAAGCTGCACTCGTCCTCCCACCAGACGGCTCTGGTCAAGGCTGGTTCTTGTGGAGAAGCCTATGCCCCTCAAGGCTGGATTGCTTTCGTCATGGAATATATCAAGAGGTATTGAACTCTCAGTTCTCTTATGTGTAACACTTTAGCACTTAGTACTTCAAAAACAGTGCTTTTTACAGATTTAAGTGTGAACTAGGGCTGCTCGATTATGGAAAAAATTATGATCATGATTATTTTGGTCAATGATGTAATCACGATTATTTAAAATGATTATCAGTGGGCTATACACTGTAAAAAAATACAGCCTTCCACACATTTTTTCTTCATGTTGCCATAACACAGATTGATTAAATTAACTTAAAAATGTAGGTGAATTAAACAAAATAAATTAGGTTGTGCCAAAAAAATCTCAAGAATTGTTGTTTCATTCAAAAAAGCATTCAAAAAATCTTTTTTTCAGTGTATAACCAATACAACAGTGTATATATATATATTTTTCCCTGTACTTAAGTTTGCCATCAACACATGACCCTTTACAATTCCCAATACTACAGCAGAAAGGGACAAAATCCGAAGCAAAGTAACAAAAAGTCAAGGTTAAAGACTAAAAGCATACAATAAAAATATACAAATTAAACAAAATGTTCTTTAAGCATAGACTTCACTGTAATAAACTGTTTCTGCTAGACTGCTAGAGTGATAAGATGCAATAATCGTTTTATCTGGAAAATGTTTTTTTGAGGCCCAAATCGAATTTTTTATTAATTGCACAGCTTTAAGTGTGAACGGATCATTGATATCAAATATATCTATATATAGTATGTTATATATTAGGTAAAAAAAACAAGCAGTTTTACACTTATATGTCATAATTTAAGAGTAAAATACTTCAGTGGGACTTAAGTACTTCATACTTCAGTGGGACTTATGCGTAAAAAAATGTAAGCAAAAAGTATATAAAGATAAAAAAAGTCAAAATTAAATGAGTGTTTCCTTAAAACAAGCAAAATAATGTGCCAAAGGAGTAAGAATAAATAATAATAGCTTTGAAATAAGATTATTTTATTTTACCTCATTGGCAGATTATTATTATTATTATTTATTTATTTTTATTTTTTTAAGGAAAATCTGACTTAATTTTGACTCATTATTTCTGAAAACAAGACAATTTTTTTTTGCCTTGTCTAGAATATGCATCTTGATTTAAGAAGTTTTAGAAACAAGACAAAGACAAGTTAGAAAAACAGTTTTTGCAGTGAACTAAAAAAAAACAAAACAAGAAAGAATGTTACTATGTGACTTTAAAATGATACAGTTTTTGTTAATTGTTAAATGTTTTTGTTAATTGATTTTTAGTTGGTTCTGGGGCCCTGTGGTGACGCTGCAGGATTGTCTGGCTGCCTTTTTTGCCAGGGATGAACTAAAAGGTCAGATCTGTTTTGAATCAGATATGTGTAAAAAAAAAAAAAAAAAAAAGTAGTAGTAGTTTTCTGCTCATTGACAATAAGCATGTTATTTGTACAATTCTTACATGGAGTTTTTTTTTTAACAGGAGACAACATGTACAGCTGTGAAAAATGCAAGAAGTAAGCACGAACTTGTTATTAACCTTGTAGAAGTTGATGTTTGTAGAAATTAAAGGGCTAATATCGACTGTTTGGTTGTTTCAGATTACGGAATGGGGTCAAATTCTGCAAAGTTCAGAGTCTGCCAGAGGTAAGCATACAGAGGAACATTTATGGTTATTATTAGGGGTGCAATAATACAGAATTCTCATGGTTCGGTTTGAGGGTCACGTTTTGGTATGGTACGGTATATGATATGTTCGGTAAAAAAAAACAGGACACTGTCAAATAAAAATAAAGAAAAAACTTTACATGTAGCAATACAGCAAAGATATGACTAAAATAAACAGTACTTTTCCGTTTTTTCAGGTATCTAACAGTAGTTTATAGTTACATAAACTGAATAATATCATCAAAAATAACACTGCATACTGTATATAATCTATAATCGTAACTTTCATTCACCTGTTCAGATCTCTAAGAGGTACACATAACCAAAACAGCACAAATGAAGTACACCATGTATTGTCCATGTCACAAATCTGCCTGAAAGGAGCACAAAACCTCCACCGCGGGTTTGTTAAGTCTTAAAATATGTGTTAAATAAAGTGGTCCTATAATTAAAGGCCTCTCTTGCTTGTCTACTTGCGATCCGATAGACCAAAACGCATCTTAATACCAAGGGTAAACAGGACCTAAAATGCTCAAAGTGAGAACTAATGCTGATGCCTCTTTCTTTCTTGGACTTCTGCTATCATAAATCCACTTCAATATTGCAGCAAATATAAAGTATTGAAATGCACTTATGGCACTTTTTATTTATTGTTAGTGCAAGCAGATGGATGAGTTTTCCTTGTTTTCTCAGAATTGTTGTTTGAATAGGGATGTACTTTAGTGTGACTGCAGCCTATTAATTTTATGTTAAAGTCACCATAAAAGGAAGCTAAGATGGTCCTTTTTCCCTATATTGAGACGTACATCTGATTGAAACAGTCCTAAAATGAGAAAAAGATGTACGGCGGTGCATGATTTTGTCCTTTGGGAACTGATTGGATCATTGGAAGATAACAAAATAGTGTTGCTAGCTGAATGAAGGAAGATTGGCGAATGGACTAAAGCAGGGCAGAAACAAAATACGCACTGATAGCCCCGCCCTAAAGGCATTCCATGTGACCAGAAGTAAAGAAAAGTTGTTTCGAGAGGGAAGGGTGTGGTATTTGATAGAAAGATTATAAAGGATTCAAATACATTTTTACAAAATAATGAAGTGCACAGATACATTGTTTATACACTACTATAAAGATATTAAAATAAGAAGAGTCAATTTTCATTCTGATTTTGTGGTTGGAAACTAAAAGGACATTTTTATTCCATGCTTGGTTAATATTCTGCCTTCTGTCTCCCTGACAGATTTTGTGCATTCATCTTAAGCGCTTCAGACATGAACTTATGTTCTCCACCAAAATCGGCACTCATGTGTCCTTCCCTCTGGAAGGCCTCGAAATGCAGCCCTTCTTGGCCAAGGACAGCTCTGCCCAGACCACCACCTATGACCTGCTGTCAGTCATCTGTCACCATGGCACTGCCAGCAGTAAGTATAAGTTTGGTAATTAGCTATGTTTCCATCCACCTATTTTTATGCACATTTTGGAATATCGCATAACAATATGCTTGATGGAAAAGCCAAGATGCTCATCAATTTTGAAAATACGCTCAAAAAACGAATCCAGCTTAGTAGGAAGAACTTTCTTTCCAATAAAAATAGAAAATATTTTGCATAAACTATGATGGAGACACTTTTGCTGAATTTTCAATTATGCACATCAAAATGTCAAGATTTTATGTAATTTTGTTAAGAGATTGTGTGATTAAAAATGGGTGCGATGGGAGGGCATAGATTAAATTAAAACATTTCAAATGTTATACAATGTGGTCGGACATTGAACAAACCAGAGATCCGACCACATTGTAAAACATCTGAAATGTTGTTTTGATCATTCTAAAATGTCTTGCGCAAAGTCTGTCATCACAGTGGTTCAGTATTATTATTATTATTATTATTAATATTATTTTAGGATTATTACTTCCAGAACTGTCTTAAGCAGCTGCACTCCCAAAGAGCATCTCACGCCTCCAAAAGCCACAGTTCATTCAATGTGTGTTGTATTCAACATAATCTTTTGAGGTTCAAGTAATTAATTATATTAGAAAATGACTCACAATGCTTCTTCTATGCTACTTTATTTGGAAATCGTTTATGCGATATTTAATTTTTGTTAATTTAAATTATTTGTTTAATTTAGTTCGCATCTTTGGATGGAAACAGCTACTGACAGCAGCTAGATAGTGAAATAATCCATTTAATTGTTCGTATTATATTTCAAATATAAATAGATCCACATTGCCGGTCATAAGTTTGGAGTAATTATTTATTTTAGGTTTTTGAAAAGTACCTTATGTTTACCTAAGCTGCGTTAATATGATTTAAAATTATGGTAATATTTGGAAGTCATATTTTGACTTAAAATAACTGTTTTCTATTTGAATATATATGTAAATGTTGTTTATTTCAAGGATGGAAAAAGAAAGCTGGAATTTCAGCAGCCGTTACTCCAGTCTTCAGTGCATTCAGAAAGCATTCTAGTATGCTGATCATTAATTATATATTAATTAGCATGATTATGATAGTAATTATATTAATTATTATAAATTAGTGTTGGTACTCAACTAGTAACAATGGTTTCGATATTGTTTTTATTAAACTTGTGTTTTTTTCTTCTTCAGGATTATCAACTGTTTTTATCTAAAATAGAAATCTTTTGTAAATTCATTTTCCTTTGGCTTAGTCCATTATTTATCAGGGGTCACCACAGCGGAATGAACCTCCAACTATTCCGGCATATGTTTTACACAGCGAATGTACTAGGAAACACCCATACATTCTCTCATTCACACACTGTGGCCAATTTTGTTTGCCCAATTCACCTATATCGTATGTCTTTGGACTGTGGGGAAAACCGAAGCACCCTGAGGAAACCCACATGAACACGGGGAGAACATGCAAAGTCCACACAGAAATTCCAACTGGCCCAGCTGGGACTCGAACCAGCAACCTTCTTGCTGTGAGGCCACTAAGCCACCTTGCCGCCCTCTTGTAAATTAGAACATTACAAACTACTTAAATTATAAACAAGTTGTATGCGTCTTTGCTGAATTTTTTTTATTTTTATAACTATTACCTCAATCTAGGGATGCACGATATTGGATTTATGCCGATATATTTCAACAAATTTTAGCCGATATCCGATACCAATATTTAAGTCTATTATTAAGTCATATATTTAATTTTGCACCTTATGTACTGGAATAATTTGGGGCTTTTTAAAGCAAAATCTGTATTTGTTTAGATATTTAGGATATAGTTTATGTTTAGAATTATTGGTGCCGATAATTAATTTATATGCTGATATCGGCCAATTCAGATTACGTGTCAATAATATTGTGCATTCCTACCTCAAACTTTACAATGCCATCATCATTTCCACAAAAACAAACATTTAACAGCAAATAAGAAAAACATTGACAATAACAAATGTTTTTTTTTAGCATCAAATTATTATGTTATAATTCTGAAAGATCATATGACTCTAAAGACTGGAGTAATAGCTGTTAAACATTCAGCTTTGCCTCAATATATGAGGCACCAAAAGGCACAAAAAAAGAAGAGAAAAACAGCCTTCACCACCCGAAACCATTGATTCAGTAATAGTGAAAAACAGGAAATTAGGAGACAGTGTAATGGGAACACAGAAATGGTACAAGTCTGGTGATGCATAAGTTTCATGTTCCAGATCATGCGTGTTGAGCTCTGGGCTTAGATGAGGCTAATATTCGAATGTTCTTTTTATTTTGTTTAAGGCGGCCACTATATTGCCTATTGTCGGAATGAGCTGAACCAGCTGTGGTACGAGTTTGATGACCAGAGCGTTACTGAAGTGTCGGAGTCCTGTGTTCAAAACGCTGAGGCATATGTGCTCTTTTACAAGTGAGAACACACAGACATACACACACAAATACACTCATAATCTGTCCACTGTCAGGAAACTGCTATTTGTGTTAAAAGTATTACATTTTTTTAATATTTTTATTTAAATTAGACTTTCTTCCTCTGGCTCCTGATAATTTGATTAATAGAAAGCACGTATATTTTTTTTTTCTCTAAGTTGTCTGCTTCTTAATCTGTTACCACAGTCTTCACAACATTATTTACGCAGTAATATATAATATACATACAAGAAAATATAAAGATGTGTTTCATGTTTTGTAGACCATGGCATTCAACAATTGAAAACCCCTGTTCTGTACAACCCATTGAAATGAATGAAGAATGAAAAAAAAAAATGGAGGTCAAACATTATTTGTTAACATAAGACAAATGCCATTCATTCTTTGTTAATGGCTTTCTGTTAGTTTGAAAGGCTTTAAAATTGTGGGGGAAAAAGTAAAACCTGCTAAGTTTAGCTTGTGGAGCTTTGCTATTCTGCTTTTGAGCACCGCAGGCCAAGCGGATTTCAATTATTGTTATTATATGCATGTATCATAGGATATATGGATATCAGAGTTAGTTTTATGATGACATAGATTTAATCAATAATGCTTTCAAATTATTGTAGCTTCTGATAAATGATTTATTCAAGGATGTAATGATCAGTCAGTCAATAATAATAATAATAATAATAATAATAATAATAATAATAATAATAATAATAATAATAA
>CAIGQW010055679.1:567155-580312 GCA_903798125.1 Danio choprae | reverse complement strand
TCGTTCATCTCTCGAGTCCTCAGTTTGAGTCGTTCGTTCATCATGTGAAAGACAGAAGCCAACCATATGCAGTCAGAGCCGGAATTTTTTTTTTATTCATTCATCTCTCGAGTCCTCGGTTTGAGTCGTTCGTTCATCATGTGAAAGACAGAAGCCAACCATATGCAGTCAGAGCCGGGAAAAAAATTTGATTCGTTCATCTCTCGAGTCCTCGGGTTTGAGTCATCTCTTTACATGATGTCTTTTGATGAACGAACGACTCAAAAACCCAAAGACTCGAATAGGTGAGCTAATCATGGGTCCTTTCGGCTAAGATTGTTTGCATTGGTTTAGCTTATATGGGACTGTCTATGTGACGTGAACGATCCACTCAAATTTGAAGACATGTCAGAACAGGTGAGCTGAGCTAATCATAGACAAAAGAGCAGGTAAACAATGAATCATTATTTTTTCTTTCTTATGGCATTCTAGATATGACTTGTGTGATCAACGTTTGGGCTACTTGTAGATGAGTTTGGAAGCAACTCGTAACATTTTAATAATATATTGGCAAATTGAATGCAATAACTCAGTAAAATGATCTGAACTTCCCATCACTACAATGAACTTTACCTTCTAGTTATTTATGAATCTTCTTTAATGCAGTTCACAATGACTTTTATGGAAAAGATCCCGAATTGTCAAATTGAGTAGAATAAATCTAACTCAAAACCTCTTGATTTATTTTTCTATTTTAACAGGTATTCCGCCAAATAAGGCCACATACATTGATGACCTTGTTTTGATGCTTCCCCAAAACGTGTGGGACCATCTGTATAGCAGGTAAGAGTTGTCACTGCTCTTTTCCTGGCTTCCTGTGTGAGTTCAGGGTTTTTTAAAAATGCTGATTGTTGGCTCGCTGTTGTTTAGGTATGGAGGCGGACCTGCCGTCAATCACTTGTATGTCTGCCACACCTGCCAGAATGAGATTGAGAAGCTGGAGAAACGACGCAAGAATGAACTGGACATGTTTGTTCGGGTAAGAGCCGCAGCTGCTATTGTTAATGCTGGCCTTTGATAATAAAGGGGACCTATTATGCCACTTTTTACAAGATCTCGAATAAGTCTCTGATGTCCCTATAGTGTGTATGTGACGTTTCAGTTCAAAATACCCCACAAATAATGCTTTATAACTTTTGGAAACTGCCCCTTTTAGGCTTTGGTCGTAACTGTGCCATTTTGGTGGCTGTCGCATTAAATGAGAGGGCGGAGCTACAAATGCCTATGTGTCAGCATAGTGGTAGTTTCTAGACTATCGTCCTATGCTAATGAGGGAGAGATTGCCACTAATGGCTGGGGCTTTTCCACTCTCATGACATGTACAAAGGGAGAATGTCAATCAAAATGTTTCTGCAGACTTCTTTTTATTAAGTCTTATTATTAAAAAAATGTATTAATAAATGTTTACCATTAGAAGTGTGCTGGTAGTATTCAGACAGTTGCCACACAACCTTTTAAAGCCCTTATAAAAGTGATAGGTCCACTTTAATGTAATGTTCTAAGTTTATCATTTAACAGTTAATGACTGGTCAACAAATACAACGAAATGCTGAAAAAAAAAGTAAGCAAACATCCCAAAGTGTCATCTGTGGTGTCGTGGTTCATGTTGCATTTGTGCTGTTATATCTGACTGTCATATAACCTATAACACACTTTCACATGTTTATTGTTTTACATTTTGGGTGGAGTAAAATTTCTATATGTTGTTTCAGATGCATTTAGACCAGTCTGTTTTCATCAGCAAAACATCCCAGACCACCTCCTAAAGTGGTTTGAATGATTGGATTTTTTTTTTTTTACTATTGGATAGCTATCAGATCAGAAAAAACTCCTGAAGTGATCAGGTGTAAATAGGCCCAAATCTAGCTCCTGTAAAAAGGGGCAGTTCCCATATTGTTCAGACAATCTTACTTTATAAGTAAGTTTTATTATTTTAATGTATTTATTTATTTAAGTCGACTTCCAATGTTATATGTCTCAGTTGTAGACATCTGTTAACGCGTTAGCTTGTTCTAATGACATAGTTTTTATATTAAAATGTGGACATTTTTACTGACACGGACGTGGATTGACTTAAAAACAACAACATAATTGTGCTTACAGTTGCTTTAGACTCCTTGGAAGCTGAAGCTGGGAGTTTTCCATGTCAGACATATGTTTGGCTATTCACCACACATTGGGTGAGCTGGCCAATCAGAGAACACTGAGCTTTTCAGATGGGGTGGGGGTTTGTTGACAGCACTTTTTTGTTCACACTTTATTTTAATGTACAATTCATGCTATTAACAAACCATTAACTAAGACATTTAGCTTAATAAACTACTAATTAGCTGATTATTAATAGTTAGTAAGGTAGCAGTTGGGTTTAAGTATTAGTGGGTATAGGATTAGGGAAGTAAAATGAGATATACTTTATAAGTGATAATAAACAGTTAATATCTTAATAATAGGCACGTAATAAACCAGTAGTAAATGTTGTGAAGTGTTACCTAAAGTGTTACCCATATTTCAATCATAGCATTTAGGACGGACTCAGAACGGCGGTTTACAGTACTTTAAAGTATGTAATGTACATTGTGTGATTAATAATGTTTTGTAAAGCATTAAAGCATGTTAACATTCTATTTGACTAAATTATTTATGAGCTTTTTAAAATTTCACCTTTTAAAGTGTGCGCACCCACCCCAGCAGAACAACACTTTTTGGCTGAGATCAGAAGTGTGACCTTTGCCCCTCCCCCCAAAATGGCACTCATTATTTATGCATGAGAAGTAAAGTACTTGATTTCAACCAGACACGCTAGGTGCTGTTTACACTGGAGTGTTTGCATTTTATGTTTTAACTCATCCAGTATACAAGACTGACCCATGCCTTTTTGCTTAAAGATGAAGACCCCACTCAATGTTTGTATTGCACAATTCCCCTTACTGTAAAGCACATTTTACTGGACTGTCATGCTTTTAATGATTCCAGAAGACTTTTTTATGAAATGAACTCTCTTAAGGACATTTTTATCAAAGTGACACCAGGAAAAATATTAGAATTTTAAAATCTTATTTAATTTATGTATTCATTTGTAAGTTGTTTTTAATTGTATATTTATTATTGAAATGTTCTTGCCATGAAAATAGCCTTGCTGGTTCAAGTCCCGGCTGGGCCAGTTGGCATTTCTGTGTGGAGTTTGCATTTTCTCCCCTTGTTCGCTCCAGTTTCCCCCACAGTCCAAAGACATGCGCTGTAGATGAATTGGATAAACTAAATTGCCCATAGTGTATGAGTGTGTATTGGTGTTTCCCAGTACTGGGTTGCAGCTGGAAGGGCATCTGCTGTGTAAAACATATGCTGGATAAGTTGGTGGTTCAATCCGCTGTGGCAGCCTCTGATAAATAAGGGACTAAGCCAAAAGAAAATGAATGAATCTCCTATGTCACTATGCAAAATTTATGTGAGATGAAAAACATCCCGTGAGTAATCTAGAGCAAGTGACACAACGCATCTGGTGTGAACCCAGAATTATAAATGGTCTTGGTCATGTAGATAGTGTGAGATATTTTGTGTAGTGTGATTCGTATACATCATAAAGCTGCTATTAATACGAGGGGTATTGAAATCACTTTTGAATGTATGCTCGTATTTTACTTCTCCGTTTGAATTCGCATTTTTGCCAGCTCTGTGTTTATAAAGCAGTGGTGCTGAATGCATTTGTCAGATGCTTAGACTTTTGTACAGAATCCTCCTATGGTCTTGTCAGCCTTTAGTCCTTACGCTCATCACATATTCAGTGATATCTTTACTCCTGCTGCTCTGCAAATTTTCACCCTCACACTCTGTGCTACTGATATTGTGAGACAGCTTTTCACCTCAATGAGAAAGTCACATTTTAACATCACAAGCTTTTGTATCTTTATTTTGTTTTTACATCAGTTTTTCAGGTTCATGCCCCATATATTGATGCTATGATGCCAAAATTCACAGCTGAGTTTTGATTTTAAGGAATTTATTATCTGCCACTTACTAGTTTGCTAACTCGGACCACATGGAAATACGTTGTTTTGTTTTTTAGCCCATCATTGAGTCTATTTATTTACTTATGTAATTGTGTGAAATTGTGTATATATATATTCAGATTTTATATTAATTTCAGTAGTATTATTAATTAAAATGCAAATGTTTATATGATTTATTTACAATACAGTTTGTAATGTAATATTTTCTGTCTTTTAGTAGATATATTATATGAGAAACTACTTGTGTTTACCACACAAAGGATCTAATTGGATTTGCATTGTAAACCTTAAATAAAAGTTAAAAAGAATAAATCTGCATATTATTATTCTTATTTATTTATTTGTTTGTTTGTTTATTCTGCAGAGCAATAGCAAAAAAATGCCCTCAGATTCTGTCTGGCCCTAGCTATAACTAATGAATTAATTTTTTAACGGCTAATCATTATCATCAACATTATTACTTTTGTTGACTGGTATTAAAAATGAGGTTGTCACACAGATCCAACATTTCCACTTTTGCTATGTTCACACCAGATGTGGCACGCGCGAATAAATCGCACGTAAATAGATGCGTGAACATTATGAGTTTATTCTAGCTTCATTCGCACATAAAAATTCGCTTCATTCGTGCGTTAAATTCACTTCACAATAGACGTGGATTCGCATCATGGGCAGGGCTACTGTCTGCCCAGTGACTCTAGCTTTGTTGCTAAATGGCTAACATGGATTTTATTTAGAGAATAGCTGTGTTTATGTGCTTTAGGAAGGTTGAAAAACAGCATATATTCGTTCGGCGCCGTGTCTGAATCCTTTAGATCCTTTCAGAGGTGCACCCAGCTCTGTAAGTTCATAAACTCCTCCAGAAACTATACCTGGATGATGGAGGCTTTCAGAGGTGCTTCAGACTGAGCCAAGCCCAGTTTGATGAACTGTTGTCTGATGTCAGCACAAGGATTTCCCCCCAGGACACCAACAACAGGCACTACGTCATAATCATGCCCCTACAAGAGAAAGCTCCTGGTTAACGGGCGCGAATGTCTACTGAAGTTCAGATTTTCCAACTCGAGCGATTTGCGCGAAACACTGGATATGCTCAACTCACGCCGCTTCATTCGCATGAATCGCGTCATTTGCGCCACAGGATGTCTATTTGCATCTTTGCATTGACTTAACATGTAAATCACTCGTGCTTGATGCTTCATCCACGTCTGGTGTGAACGCAGCATCACACATACTAGACATAGAGCATTGGAATAAGATTTTATTAGTTTATTACATTTTTTATTAAAAAAAAACAAACAAAATTGAGCATAAAAGATCTTTAAATGTGCTCATGAAATAGTGTTCTTTTTCTCCTGCTTGGTCTCATGTGCTGTGTTCTCTTTCCCTCTTTCTGTCCTTCATGTAGCTCAACAAGGCGTTTCAGGAGGAGGAGTCTCCTGTGGTGATATACTGTATCAGCATGCAGTGGTTCCGGGAATGGGAAAGCTTTGTCAAAGGCAAGGACATTGGTAAGTCGTTTCTCATCCGATATTTGTAAAGCATCCAAAAGACTGAAATAGAATATTAACATGATTTTTTTTGTGGTTATTAATGAATATGGAGTTCATAAACCGATCAAATGATTCTGTGATCAAGTACTGCAGACAAAACAAATGCAAATAAATTCTGTATTAGTACTTGAAGTTCCCATGAGATCATAATAAAGTTTTTTTAAGATGTTGTATCAGTATGTTAGGCTTAAGGATATGTATAAGCTAGTGTGCTCCAAAAAGTGACAACATTTAGAGGATATGAACATCCAAAGCTTGCAGTTTGTCACTTCCGCCTAAATGGATCGTTTTTTTTCACGTCACCTCATACTTCAGTTCCCATCAAATCTTTTGACCAATCAAATGCTCTCTAGTATCTCACATGTCCCGTCCCCTTCAAGACGCTCAACCACTGTCACTGGCAGAGATGTCATAATAACGAAACGCTACTGGCAGTTTTTTTTAAAAAGGGGAGGGGCTACTTTGTCATACCCTGTCTTCATGTTATAGTTCAAATTACATCACAAATTGAACAAAACTGCACATTTCAAAGCACTTCAGGAGATCTTCAATTCAAGCTTGTAGAAGACAAATCGTAAACCTACAAGTGTTTTTACTTGGAATTGTTTGGTATGCTTGCAATGATGGTTTGAGTAAATATTAGAGAAGTAAAATTAAGTAAAATCTACTCTACTTTCTACTATTTTTAAATTTTCCATTATTTACTATGTTTACATGATGCTTTTGGTGTTAGATATAGTAACTGGGGTTATTTAAAACGATCAATTTATTCCTAGAATATATTGTTACCGTCATTGTGTTTTGTGCGTTGAGGTCTGTGCTACATGAAATAATAGTGAAATCTAATGCACTGTAGGGTTGTCAAACGTATCGACTTCGGTACCAATCACTACTGAAATAAAATAAAAAAACGCCATTTCTCGCTAACATTTCAGAGATGTTTTGCACATTCTTAAACACTGCTGATTGGCCATTGTGTTCACATGCTCAACAGAAATGACTGTGATTGGCCGTGAAGGTCATCGGTTTACCTTTCTTCACCGCTGTTCACCAAGTTCAAACAGATACATGGAGCATTTCAAAGTCATGGTGATCACGTGGTAAGCCGAAAACCTTCACGGCCAATCACAGGCATATGCATTGAGCATCTGAACCCAATAGCCAATCAGCTGTGTTTAAGAACATGCTCATCACCGATCAAATGTTAGCAGGAAATTTCAGAACTGATTGGTACCAAAGTCGATACTCTTGACAACCTTACAGTGTTGTTTTCTTAAATGTTTTTACGAATACATACTTTAAAAACATGACCAAATTCAGCGTAGTAAAGCTTACGAGCAAAGCAGGAGTAAAATGTTGTTTAAACAATTGTCTGGACTAATATAAATGACTAAGTGTTAATTACGCAAACAGTGTTACCTTTACATATCATTGCTAATAGTGATGAGACATTTGGGTCTTTTTACTTACTCAAGTGCTGTTTACACTAGCGCATTTTCATTTTAAAATGTAAAAGTTGTGTTACGGGTGACGTCCACACTACTCCGTCATCTTCAACCTGCGAAAACATAACGCTTTGTAAACGCTAAAGATCCCATTTCAGTTCGGAAATGCTGGTGGATCAAAATACAGCCTTTTGAAAGCAGAGGTGTGGCTATCAGCAATCTCTCTCTCTGAATGGTCTTCTGGACTATTGCATATTGTTTCCTGATTCATCAGTCCTCTCTCATATTATCTCTATTATACAGCCGGTAGACGGCAAGAATGAATGGAGGCAAAATATGCACATGCAGATAGTATTTCTGAAATGCTGTAAAAACACCAGTCTACACGAGGAGCATGTCCATTCTAAAGCAAAAGAATATGATTCAAGAATTGCCATCACTATTCGTCTAGCTGATCGGACTGAATTTTGTACTTTTAAATTTAGATTCAAAAATGCAAAAAAACTAGCAAAAGACCTCAGAGTTTTGGTTTCCAGTTGCTTTTCATGTTTGGTTTTGATGCAGTAAATGCGGTGTTTTCCGCTAATGGATGATCTTGTTTGTTTCAGACCCACCGGGGCCAATTGATAACTCCAAGATTGCTGTAAACAAAAATGGACACATCACATTGAAGCCAGGTAATCAAGATTTGTTTTTCTTTAAAGTCAACATGAAGTATCATTCGTAGCCCACTTTATTTCCTCAAAGTAATTGATTTCTGAGTGAAAAACGGAGAACCAATTATGTTGTCATTTATTTACTGTCAAATGGTTGCAATGCCGTAGTTTCTTCCATGTGAGATTTGGACCTCAACAATTTTATCTTTTGTGCCATGCTGAAGGATAATCATTTTTGTGCAAACTGTCCTTTCAATTAAGTAAATAAAGTCAGCGTTAGCTTTGGATTTTGATTAGTGCTCCATTATAATAGTGAAATATCTTAGAAATTGACATTTTCATAATCATTTCTGTTTCCCATTGATGGGTTGCAGCCGGAAGGGCATCCGCTGCGTAAAACATGTGCTGGATAAATTGGTGGTTCATTCCGCTGTGGTGACCCCAGATTAATAAAGGGACTAAGCCGAAAAGAAAATGAATAAATGAAAGAATAATCATTTCTGTTGGTGTTTTAATCTAAGCCCAAATCAAGAGAATTCAGAGACTATGGGCCCGTAGGATGTGATTTGTTGCTATTTTCAGAGCAGCTCAGGTGTTATTTTCATGTTTTGCGCCATGTTGTTTAAATAGCAAATCCATTTGCGCCACTTTGTGGACTTATGGGTGTGCTGGTCTGAAAAGGAGGTGTGTTAAGCCGCATTGTTGGTGGGTTGCTATTTTGAGGCAACTGGAATAGACCGCGCCATTGACCAACAAAAAGCTGGTCTAAAATTTAAAGAGCGCTTTAGTTATCCGCCTATGCGGGTCCAAAACACGCATACACATTGCTTAATACACACAGGATGTACAGCAATACACATACCTTTACATATGAAAAAATTAAATGTTAAAAAATTTATATTTTCTACACAAATATAAAAACCAGTACCTCCATGCCTTCTTCACATTGGGGGACTTTGGAATTCAGCTCTGTTTGTTCATGACAATTTACATTTGTATAATGTTGTTTTTATTATTATTAGTATTTACTATATGCATAAAACAAGTTCAGATTTTGGTTTTGGAAACGTATGCATCGCCATATGGGGTATAGGAGTAGAAAGTGTGTTAGATATTACTCAGTTTTTTTTACTTTCGTTATTATTGTTCATTTATTCGTTTGCTGGAAATTAGAACTGAATTTAGAAATAGTTTTGAAACAAATCTTGTAGGCTAATATGTAGGCTAATGGATGTTTTCAGTGGAATGAGTCTACCACCGTTTAGGAGTAAAAGTAAAGTAAAGAGAAAGTATAGAGGCCAAATAGAGGAGGCTCGTTCTTTATCCTCACACTGCAGATGGTCTGTTTAATGGTTTTCTCATTAGTGAAGCATTCAGTTTTTCCACTTACAAAGTCCACCATGTAAATAGCAAATGCGCAATGGCGTGACGGAACTGACTGCTAAAGGGAATGGAAGATGAGACTCTGATTGGTTTATTCTCATAACACACCAATAACTCATTAAGAGAATAAGTACAACCCTCTTGTACAGTGCACAGACTGTATTTTCTTGTCCTTAAAATAGTAAAAGTGGATTCGGACATGCCGTTAAAGCTTTTACATCATGCGATTTAGACTTTGTGCCTAAATCATTAAAATAGAGCCCTAAATTTATTTTACCATCTACTTTTAAAAAAAATTCATAATACGTTTTCTACATTGTGAAAACTGCAAAATCTTAAGAAGCTTCTCAAATGCTAAAACTGCAATTCCTGTTATTCCTCTTTTAAAATACAGACAGAATAAACCGTTAAAACTTGTCATAAAACTTGTCATTATGACATTAAAATAATGGTAAGTGCTTTTATCAGACAGGCTTTCAGCAAACACAATCACAAGTGACTTCATGCAGTAAAGCAGACTGGCTGTATTGCAGTACCGCAGTAGGGATCACTAAACTCCAGCTTTGGTGTCAGTGTTTTCAGCTCATCAGCACTTTTTTGCTGCGCAAAGAGTGTGTATGTATAACAGAGAAAATGTTGGGAGGAAAATGTATCACATTAACCTAAGTCGCATCTAGTCGCATTTAGGTTAGGTCTAGAATTCCTTTTCCTTAGGAATTCACATGTTGGAGAGTTTTGCATGAGGGCAACAATTTGAACTGCCGATGTCATTCATGTTCAAAGTCTTGTGACCAACACATTGACTAACAGAAAGCTTTAAGAGCGATTAATTGTATTTATGTATATCTGATAAAGACTATAGTGCTATTGTACATTTAATTATTCAGTTTGTGTACCTGAATACTGCTTGAAAACCAGAAATGTTTGCTGTACCGTTGTTGTTGTTTTTTAGAGCTTGTAATTGGTTTAGTATATTTTATGCAAATGGCGAAATTCTACTTAATATCGCGATATGTATCGCAGAAAAATTAAATATTGCATTTTTCTTTTTTTTCTAACTACTGTGCAGCTCTAATTTACATATGAACACATTTTAGATCAATTCACAACAAATACTTTAAATTTAACAGAAGGAATTAACATGTTGTGTGTGCATGTGACATTATTTCCTTTTTAAATATGTCCCAATTGGTTTTCAGATATATTTTTATTGAACATTTTTAGTGCAAAAACATGTCAGAAATTTACATCGAGTAGTAAGATAATGTCCATTCATGTAATTTGAATCCTGACCCCCACATGAAAAATTATTATAAAATAATAATAAATAAAATTCAGTTAAAATTAAATAAACAAATTAAAATAATAATAATAAAAAAGGACATAAAATGCAAAATTATTTTACAAAAAGGCAGATTACATTTCTTTTAGTCTTAGAGGCTTAGAGGTACCTAGATAATCAAAGAAGGTCCGATAAAATAGGAAACGTTTGTTCTTCTTAGCTGTAGAGAAAGCCTTAAGTGGGATTATGTTGCAGACTGCAAGCAGCCATTGCTTTAAACAGGGAGGTTCTTCAGTAATCCACTTTACAAGGATACATTTCTGAGCAAAGTAAACCAAAATATGTAGAAGCTCTCTGTTCCGACAATTATAAGGTATATCATCATCGAGGCCCTGTAAGCAAGTCCTTGCTCCCAATCGAAATGTACATTTAAAGATGGAGTTGAGCTGCAGCCTAATCAAGTCCCAGAACTGCTGTATAAGAGGACAACTCCACATGCAATCATAGAAAGATCCAATGTCTATTGGATCCAATGTCAATTTTATGTCTAACCTCAGGCGGAACGCCCGATTCACATGGGGCTTCAGCATCAACGCTTGATGGAGGGCGTGTCTGAAGTTGGGTGATGCTTCCGTTGCCACTTGAAAAGTTTAGAAATTCCCAACTTCTGCAGCGAGCAACAACGCTGAAGCAGCACCGACAGATCCACAATTCAGTTCGGCAAAGCTTGACGTCACCCGTTGAAAGTAAATGGGAAGCGTTGACGCTGACGCCCCGTGTGAATCGGGTGCAATAAACCCCATTTGCTGTTTAACTGAGATATTTCTAAACATAATAGTTTCAATATCTAATTTTAATAATCAGTTTCTTTTGTCTTTGCCATGATAACCGTACAAAATATTTTTCTAGCTATTTTGAAACATACTAGTGTTCAACTGGCAGCCCATTCACACGGGGCGTCAGCGTCAACGCTTCCTATTCACTTTGTATGGGTGACATCAAGCGTTGCCAAACTGAATTGTGGGTCCGTCGGCGCTGCTTCAGTTGCTCGCTGCAGAAAGCTGATCGCTTTATGCAAATACCCAAGTGCAAGTATGCAAGTAGCTGATTGCGGACAATTTTATTGGCTGACACTGCTATGATGATCGCATCAGCCCTAACTTCAGACACGCCCTCCCTCAAGCTTTGACGCTGAAGCCCTGTGTGGATCAGGCGTTAGTGCAATTAACTAGGTTAATTAGGTTAGCTAGGCAAGTTAGATCAATTAGGTAAGCCGTTGGACAAAAACAGTGGTTTGTTCTGCAGCCAAGCAAAAATATATATATTATTTTAAAAATAAAAATATTGAGTGCACAATTATTTTTAGAATGGTCTTAAACTAATAGAACTGCCAAACTAAAAAAAAAAAACTTTCTCCAGGAAAAAATGCATATAATATGGTAATTGAAAGAAGCAGAAACTGATTAAAATACATATAATCATTATTAACTGTGTCAAGTATAGATCCCAACTCTTAAAATTGTTCTTCTTTTTTTCTGGTTTACCAGGTGCTGATTCGGGTCAGATATCCGAAGAGACCTGGAACTTCCTCCATAACATTCACGGTGGAGGGCCGGTGGTGACCGTCCGGCCCAGTGTCAGCCACCAGGAGTCCGAGACTTCACAGTCCGAGGAGAAGATCGAAGTGGAGACGCGCACCGTGTAGTGTACTGAGAAGCTGCTGGAGCGCCAAGGGGACCCACAAAAACACTTATCTTGCACTTCACTTTTGTTTTCCAGCATTCAAGCAAAAGGACCTTACAGCTTCACTCAACATGCGCACTCTGTACCCTTTATGACTGTTCTTTATTAGCCGACGGATGGACTAAACCCCCTCCGTTGTGCTTTACGCTTGTATATATTGTGCATATCCACTGACCGATTAGAATTAAGACACATTTTCAGTCTATTGATGAATTGAATTTGTGTGTGCAGCTGCGTTCTTGATGAATTTAGCTTCTCCCGATCTGAATAGTCCATGATTTTTTTTTTTTGTGAACCGGAAATGAATTTCACCGCATCTGTACATATTTCGCTGTCTCGATGAAGAAGATGAGAGAACATAGTGGATGAGAACGTCCTGTTTTGGTTACGAAGGGATGCTAATTGCTACGTAGTCTCAGGAAAGAACTTTTGTTTTGCACTGTACTGTAGATTCAAAGCGTGCATGCTCTTCAGCTCTGATGTTCGATGTGTATTTGAATGTACTAGTACTTAAACAACACATGTTTCTGCACTAAATGTTATTTATTCCAGAGGGGTATGATTATTCTGCCATTTTCTTTGTTCGAAAACTGATTTGACAAGCTAAATCGAAGCAGAATGCACGCTAATAGGAATGACGTGGCACATTATGCTGGCAAGAAAATCGATTTCTCATTTTTTATTTGTGCTGAATAGCTGTGCGACTGGGTTGCATGGAGATGCAAACAATAAGGCTCACAATTGAACACTTCAACGGCTGTCTTGTTTAAAAATGAGATGTGAAATAGGAGAAAAAAAGAAGAAGAAACGGATCAATTAAATCCTGCTGCCTGATGTGTATACACCCAAGGCATTATTTAATGTATAGAAAGATGTGATGTCGTTTTTTTTTTTCTTCAATATTCATTGTCCACAGAGAAGTAAGCTGTATCTGAGTGGTTTAAGATTAAACTCCAAATTGATGCTGTCAATATCTGTCATCGTTTGTATGATCTGAAGCTTAAGAAATCTAATGCACACTTCACACACACACACACACACACACACAC
>CAIGQW010055679.1:552162-566699 GCA_903798125.1 Danio choprae | reverse complement strand
CTCTCACACACTCTTAAAAACATAATTGAAATAAAATATATATATATATCACCTCTTCATTAATAAAATTGATGTAAAAGAATAATAATTTGTTCAGTACAAGAAGAAATAGATTTTCTGTCAACCCATGTCTGTCATGTAACTTGCAGTGTGAAATATCATTTTCTTCTTTACATGTTGGGGCAAAATACTTGAAATAGCAGACTCCTATAAGACGATCAATGTGAAACAAGGGATTTCCATTTGAAAATCTAAAATACGTATATTCATTTATTCGTATTATAACACTATTTACATTGAACAATAATGTTATATATCGGGAAACATTTCAGTAAGCTCTCTTTGTTTTAACTGTTCGTTTTTTATATAAAATGTTTATTTAAAAGGCTTATTTATTCATTATTTGATTCATTTGTTCTTTTTTTTTGTCACTTATATGTAATTTTTACACTGTTGTGTGCTTTAAATATTACAATAAACCCCAGTTATGAAACCTCTTAGAAGCAACTACTTAAAAATACAACAGCGCTGATTATACATTCAAATCAAGCCATTAATTTTACAGCGAATTTGATTTATTGACCTTGGCCTGTCATAAAATTAAAGCAGTTTACTGAGCCCTGAATAGCAGCGGTGCAATCTAACCATTATTTCCTCTGGTGGACAAGCTAATAGCACATAATAGTGAATTCTCCAAACAATATGCTTCTAATGTTGAAGGCTGAAATGTTCGGTCAGATCTGCGCTGACAGCAGAGCTCTTGAGAGCCGGTCATTATGAAAGCAGTGAGCGTGTGGGCCGCGGCTGCTCTCCTGTACAGTATCGCAGTGAGCGGGATTGTGGGATTCGCATTCACAGCAGCACCGACAGAGAAAAAAAACATGGCGGCTGCCGAATGTGCAGCAAACGATTTGCGGAAGTGAGGTAAGTGTAATTCTGTAGCTTCATAAACCCTTTACATTGAATTATCCGTCACTCAGGTCCAATTCCCCGACTTTATCTCGAAGTTAAAGCAGACTCTGGTTGAAGAACCGCTCCGATTGTAGCAGTTCGATCGGATTTTATGGGCAAAGTTGTTGCGGCTGATCAGTTGTGTATGTGCACGCTGCCCCGCTCCTCTGCACTGTTACCCGCTAGCATATTAGCTTCCACGTTTAGGCCCTTTTATCTACACTTGTTAATGATCAGCTTTGGCTGATGTTTTCGTTAATTGGCACAAAGAATCAATATGTTTTCCGTTCGCTAAAAAGTGTTAAGGATGTACGTTAAATATGTTGCGCCAAATTCGTTAGCATTAGCATGCTAAAGTGAGTCTCGATCATCTTCATTAGCGCTTTTAGCCAACATGCTAATTAGTCTGAGTTGTGAAGGAAAAAGAAACAACTGTTAAACTTATTATTATTATTGCGTGGCCCTTTACTTAGTTATGTTTTATTATTTGTAGCAGAAATGAAAACGCACTTGCGCATCCTGTGAATGCAGGGGTTAGCCGGTAAGCTAATAAAACCTTGCGGTTACATTTGTTTTGTTCAGTTTAACGGGTGGTTATGTATTTTATGCATACTCTTGATAAAGAGTTTATTGACTGTTTGAGGCATACGTGTTGCATTAGAGGCTAAGGCAGCAGTTCTCAGAAGTCAACATAGCTGGAAAAACTTGCACGGGTGTTTAGGAGCAGCTGGGCTTGGGCATCAAACCGAGCCTTGGATGCGGTTTATACCGGAGAGGCCCATTAAATGCAATTGAAGGAGAATATATTACTTTTTCAAGGCTGTTCTATGTAAATTACGCACAGTTATTAATCTGCAATAGTGATCAAGTCACTGTTGTTGGTGTCACTTGTTCGCAAACTCCTTTCTGAGGAAAACGTCTCCTTAGAACTGGTCTTAAATGAGGGTTTATCATTTTCAGTCACTCAGCCATGCAGAGTTTCTGCAAAGAATACCGTGCAGAACATTTTAGGAAACATGCTGAGGTGACCACAGGGCGAGGATTTTTCTGCGCGCTGTCATTTGCATGTTTTCTGACAGTTTTTTTTTTGGCGAGCACGTGTCAATTTAAAGTTCTTCGCCACGCGCGCGAGCTGTTAAGAATATTCAGGAAGTTTCAGGTTCTTGCAGAGTTTGAGCAGAATGACAACATCATACATTTCACGGCCATAAAACAGTCTGAGTGACTTTGAGGGCTGTAATCACTGTTATGGGATGGTTCAAGCTCCTGTAAGTTTTTGCTTTCGTGTCTGTCGTTGTTTATGCGTGATGCATGAAGGACTGCCGCAGCTGTCAGTTAGGTTTATTAATCAGATGAGTCCAATAAATAACTAATGTAATCAAAATAGCGAATCTAAATGTTTATAAAATGTAGTAAGTGTATCTGTATGTGCTGAAATGTAAACTGACTGCCTTGTGTGAGTTTGTGAAAATGTTCGAAGGCATATAGATGTTATAGAATAGTTAATTATATATATAAAAATATATTTATGACCCCAAATTTTTGTCCATATATTAATGTTGTCTTTTTGCCCAAGCATGAAATGGCAACATTGTAAACAATCTTTCGTCTGCTCTTTTCTGTTTAAAAAGCTGTTCATTCACAAGCATCAAGCTGCGAACTGGCAGCTTGAAAAATGTTATTGGCTTAAATTTAATTCGCATTCTTGTTCACATTCAAAAACCACTACTGATGTAATTAATGTGTCATAAACAAACAAGACGAGCAGCTGAATACTGACTTAAATTTCTGTTCAGCAAGATTTGGAATACAGTCCATAAATCACATCCACAGGTGTCAATTCCAGTTCCTGGTGAGCCGCAGCTCTGCACAGTTTAGTTCCAACCCTGCTCCAACACACTTACCTCTAGGTTTCAAACCAGCCTGAAGGACTCAATTCGTTTGATCAGGTGTATTCAGTTAGGGTTGAAACTAAACTGCAGAGCTGCGGCCCTCCAGGAACTGGAGTTGACACCAGTGACATAGACCACTTATGTTTTGGAAGGTTATATATAAATGGTCTTAAAATCATTCAGCCATCCTCATGTTCCACATATAATTTTTTTATAGGATATAAAAGATGTTACAGTGAAAGCATGTTCACAGTGACAGTTATACTTCAGAAAAGGCTTTGTGCGTATTGAACAGAAGATTTGCATTGCAGATTTCGACGTGCCAGCACAGATTTAAACATATTTACTTGTCTGGTTTAAATTTGCATATTTACCATTGTTAAAGTGTCCTTTTAATACAGTGTCTTTCAGCTTTTTGAACTTTGAGGTGGCAGATTATTTAATACAGTATTCAAAGCCTGTATAAAATGCTGAAGTAATGGCAGTTGTTTTATTCATTGATTTATTAATATTGTTTATATTTTTTGTTGTAGATTAATAAACAGGGTTAGCATCAATATGGCTCCCTTGACAAAAAAAAATCCAATAGAATTTTTTATGTTTGAGTTTTGGAATATTGCAAGAAATAAGTTGCTTTGTGACCAACAAAGTTGATATGGTCTTTACGCGTTTTGTTTAACAAGATAACCTTGTGACAAGTAAATGCTATACAAATCACAAGGAGCATTGCTGATACATTTTGTGTCATAGAATGAACATACTCGTATGGATGATAAATGATAGGTGCGTATGAAAATATACAACACTACGGTTGAATCAAAATATACAAAACAAAGAACATAAAACAGGGTTTCCACGAGTCATGGAATTTCTGGAAAATCATGGAATTTTAACAGGGCTATTCCAGACATAGGGAATTACAATTTTTTTGTCCAAGTCAATGGTCAAATTTTTGTTCGTCATTAAAAATTTTACCTCTCATTTATCAAAATGTATTTTTTCTGTAGCGTATTTTTATTATGTTGTTTCGCATGTTTTTCCTATTGTTATGGCTAGGTTATTTTTCTCTGCCTTCAGCATTTTTTTGTACGTCAATATAATGTTATTTAAAATAAAACCATGCAGATGGCACATAAGGAATTTTAACTGTCCCTGCTAGGCCAAAGGATATCTGCGGCAATTAAACAAATCACAAGTTCCTCTAAATTAAAAAAAATAAAATAAATCTTGCTTAATTTAGCTTTAAATTCAGCGATCACAAAATGGCCATCAAAACAGCTGACTGTTTTTTTTTTTTTTTATTCTAAGTCCTGGAAATTCAGCTTTCAGTCAAAGAAAAGTCAGGGAATTTGACATTTGGTAGAGTGAGAAGCATTATGAAAAATCATTTTGCTTGTGTTAAGCACAGACCTCATTTCAGACATTTAACCAAAATCTCAAAGAAAAATAGAGGATTGTTTTGTATGCCAGCTATTGTGAGGAAAAATGTACTTAAATACATTACAACATCTGTGATCCCTTGAGTTTGCAGAGGCCTCCCAGCGGGCGCCTGGTTCAGAACCACTACCTTAATAAAGTTGATCCTAGTGAATTTACTAAGATTCATGCAGACAAATGCTCTGTTACATCACCCATCATACTCTGTTATTTAGAGTTTTACTCCATTATTAGGCATATCTGGAACAGCAGTATAACCTCCACTTACTCATATTTGAGTTTCCAGATAACCTCATTACGCACAAATGAGTCATGTCAGAGTTGTAGTAGCGTGTGTGATGACATTAGTGGTGACTCTGCCATGAGCAAGAGTTTTTCCCTCTCCTTTTCTGAACTCCATGGCTATATATGTCCTTCAGAATTTTTTTATATGAATGTATAAACTGTGAGATGAGAGAACCGAGGCTTTCTTTGTTTGTGCCAGCTAAAATCTCAGGTTTGCGTTTGCAATGGGGAAAACTGGTGTTTTGTATTCTTTCTAGAGAGAAGAAGGTAGAATCTAGCAGTTAAACTGATATCGTTAGTAATAGAAAATTGTGTTTTCTAACCATTTGAGCGCTTTTAGTTTTCAGGCCTGACACCACCCCTTCTGTCTGTTTTCGGTCTCGTCTTTTATATGCATGGTCAAATCACATTAGACACTCACCAGGAGGCTTCAGTCAAGTGTGAATAAGGGATGCGTGTAAGACTCTCCTCAGGTGCCTCTCATTTCTCAAGCAAAACTAATGTCAGCAGTGCAAAGTCTTATTTAAAGCCTTTCATCATTCAGATCGCACTAATGTTACATGACAGGGATTGTGTGGTCTGGAGGAACTGATGTGGTCTTTAGTTTCAATCTTTTTAGTTTGAATTGTTTTAAAAAAAAAAAAAATTAAGATTATTGGAGTGTAGTAAAAACAAATCTTACTGCCTGAAATTGTTTGGTTAAATCGAATGAAATGTTCTAGTCATCTCAACTTACATTAGTCAAACTGGCAAAAATATTAGGCTTGTACAACCAAAAAGACAAAGAGAAACTGACTGAAACTGAAAACCGATTAACATATATTAATATATGTCAAAGTAACATAAAAACATTTGTTGTCATGACTTTTTGTCGTATGTTTTACAGTGTAGACTCCAAACAAACAACGTTTCAGTCTTTTTACTTCTAAATTGATGCTTTTTCTTTGTAATTCAATTGACCAGCAATTTGAGAGTGAAAATTGCTTCTGAGTAAATCTGTTTTCTTCAGTGTATAGTCACTGTTTCGCAGGAAAACAAAGCTTTTTTCCCTTTCAAGGACAATGTTTTGGAAATGTTCTGGCTGTAGTAAAACCTAAAATTAGGCATTTCCCCCTCGCATACATTCTAGACATAGCCTCTTCTACAGCATCAGGAGAATGGAGACGGTTGAGAAATTTGATGCTGTTTAATCTAATTTGTCACACTTCAAGCTTCTGTTTGACTTTAGTACCGCACTAATTATTGAGTAATGCAGATGACAGTACCAGCCAGCGCTCCCTTCAGTCTTTTTTGAAGCCTCGAGCTGAAATGGTATGTGTTTTTGTAGATGCTTTGCAGATGCAGTTCTTGATTTCACTGTTTCCATATCATTCATTCATTCCATTCATTTTCCTTTGACTTAGTCTCTATTTCAGAGGTCGCCACAACAGAATGAACCGCCAACTATTCCAGCGTAGGTTTTATGAGCGGATGCCCTTCCAGTCGCAACCCAGTACTGGGAAACATCCATAAACTCTCACATTCACACACGCACACATACACTACGGCCAATTTAGTTTCTTCAGTTCACCTATACCGCATGTTTTTGGACTGTGGGGGAAACCGGAGCACCCAGAGAAAACCCACGCAAACACGGGGAGAACATGCAAACTCTACACAGAAATGCCCACTTGGCCAGCTGGGACTCGAACCAGCGACCTTCTTGCTTTGAGGTAACAGTGCTAACCACTGAGCCACCGTGCTGCCCTGTTTCCATATAAATATCAAATATCATATATTGTAAAATATCACATATAACAGTCTTGACTACATGCAACAAGATTCCAGAGATAAGCAATTGGTGATTGTCTGCACCAATCGTGAAGTGACACGACAGAAGCATTTAAATATCAGCCATTAATTTAAGTGCCAGTCAGTCACTGCACTACCAACGAAATGTTAAGAATTTTAATGTAATTAATACATAATAAGTACATAGGCTATACTCACTGACTGATGATGTAGTCACAGTTCTGACTTCCATTTTCAAACCGATTGTTATTAATTTATATTCAAGATCTGAGGGGAACCATCTGCTGCAGCTTTCAGAAGTAAGGCAGTAAATGTCACGTAAAATGTGTTCAAACTCACATTGGTAGCATTTAACGCTGAATAAAGCGCATAATATGTACCTGAGGTGATCATTGTCATATTAGTTTATGCTGTCGTTTTGCCGCCACATCACGGAAATAGAAACCGTTTCTAATATAGAAATTTTGCACGTCACCGTTGCAGATGTTTAGGACAAAAACTAGTTTTATCATGAATAATATACCTTTTATCCATTTATTTATATGTAGTTAGGACACGGTGTTGAATTGTTGGCCCAAAATGAATTGTTTGTTACTTCACAACTGCCGACACGTCATTTAAAAAAAAAAGTGATATACAGGGGTTGAACAATGAAACTGAGATGCTTGGTTTCAGACCACAATAATTCATTAGTAGGGTGTAGCATCAGTAAAGCATCAATTTGTCTTGGGAATGACCAATACAAGTCCTGAACAGTGGACTTACTTTCAGAGTGCAACGTTTTGTAAACACCATTGCTATCTTTTCTGTGTAATAGGGTACGGGAATCAGTGGAAACAGTGATGCCATGCTTATCATGCATATACATATTAGGTTATAGATGTCAATTTTAAAGACAGCCAAATGTACTCAACAATCTCAGCATACATGGTAGAGTTGATTCTGCTCGAGAGTTTGCGAACACTTCTTCAGCAAAGTGTGTGTTTTATTTACCAATATTACAACCAGCAGCAATGCACATCAGTGCAGACAACAGGTCTTTAAAAAGGCCAGACCAGATGCACAGACCCAGTGTAATGATGCACACAGTGTTGTAATGATACTGGAATTTCTAACTGTACAATACGATACGATACCTTGAAAAATTTTCTATACAATTTTTGATACTGTGAGGAACCCCCCTCAACCCCCCACACACACACAATTTTGAACATACAATGGAGATGGGACCATGTACTGTAGTGTTCTCACGTGCAGCACATCTCAACTGCTTCTGATGAGAGAGTAAAGCCGTTATTGATACTAACCAAAAGCAACATCGTATTATTTTAAATATTCCAGTATCGAAATATCAATATTTTTGACAACACTAGATACACATTAGGTTTCTTTGCTTTCACTTAACATGAAGACAGCTTGACTTTACTCACTCTTTGTTTCCATTTAATTGTATTATTGAGCAGCTGCCTTCGTGTTACCTAAAACCCAGAATTGTTGCAAACTAAACTAAAACTTAACTGGCTAGCCAGCTAATCCAGCTTCATGGTACAGGGCAGGGCCAAGATAATGAACAATGTGAAACTGTGACGATACAGATTAGACTTTGGCGGGCTGTAACATCATAACAGTAGCAAGTTATCTACTGTACAGCAGCTCTTTTCCCTGTTTAACCCAGAGCAGACAGAGCCAGTTATGATAAGGGGTGTGTGATGTATTACAACACTGGTGCAATACGGGTTTAAGAAATGCTTTTTTGAGCCTTAACCCTTGTGTGCTGTTTCAGCAAATGGAATGCTTTTGGTGACTAATCTTATTTTGACATGTATTTTAAGAAAATGCTTTGAACATTGTAAAACAAAAAATCAACAATACAGTAAATCTTTCATTATGTTTGTGGCTGTTTTTGCTCCATTGACTTCCATTATAATGGTATTTTTTTGATTGCAAAGCCATGACAGCATATAATCATGGTTTATTGATTTTTGATAATTTTCCCTGTTGGGAAGAGGTCAAATATTTCATTTTTACTGTTGATCATCAGTTGTAGTGCAAAAAAAGTTACATTTCTGCCTTCTGTATGGAGTATAGTGTGTGTGTGTGTGTCTGAGAGAGTAAGAAAGACCTTTGCGCACTTATCTTAATATGTCTGAGAAAATCAAAATAAGCAGCTCAGCTCTCAGAACATATAAACATAGTAAGTGTATTTCTACACACTCACTATAATCTGCTGTTTTACTCCGTAGAACTCCAGAAACTTTTTTTGCACAGGCCCATCTAAAAGGTTAATGCTGCCAACCGATGATCAACTGTAAAAATGACACATTTGACCTCTTCCCAACAGGGAAAACCACCAACAATTAAGAATGCCTGATAGTATGCTGTCATGGCTTTGCAATCAAAAAGTGTGATTACAATGGAAGTCAATGGGGCAAAAACAGCCCCAAGCATAATGGTAGTGAATTTGAACAAGGGTTAAATAAGGGCATGAATTACAGTAAAAGAACTACTGAAAAAACTGTAAAAATCCTAGTTCACACCTGTTTATTACATATGTTTCACTGCATGCTTTTAGCGAATTGGGACAGTTTGTAATGCCAATAAAATATTGGCTTTGGCTCAATCTGTGTGATGTGTAATGCAAATCACAGATTTGGAAATATGGATAGTTTTCAAAAAATATGGGAAGACCGATATAATCTGTAACAACTGTAGGTTGAAATATTTGGGAAATACAATAGAGAAACATAGAATTGACAATAGTACTTTTTGATTCATTTGACAGTTTTGTATTTGGGTTTTTATTTATAAATTTTATTTCCTAAATAATTTGCAACTATAATTTGTCTTGTATCCCTATTTTCCTCTTGAGCAATAAGACAAAATACATGATAGAACACAAACTAAGTAGAAAGGAATACTTTGTTTTTATTTGAGGGTCAAATTGGTATAATTTGCATGGCCAAGTTACATATAGATCTGGATAATTGTTGCTTTTAGACTCATTTGCACTTTATTTGAGCATCTTTTCCACTGTGTGATATGACTCTGGTCAGTACAACTATTATATTATATTACTTTAATACTATTTTTAAGTTGTAAGTCGTTATTTTGGAGACATTAACTTTGATTTTCTATTTGTAACATTTATAAGAGTGTTTATTCTCTATTGTATCTCGCTTTTCACATGTATATGTATTTTTAGGCTCGTACAAACTAGCTGTAAAGATGTGTGAGACTGTCAAAAGCCTTAAGTCTTTTTTTTCCTCACCTCTCACTTCATCTCACCTGAGCAGGTTATAAATACTCAGAGGGACGTTTCACAATGAGGGGAACGTCTGCATATCATATACCACCACGATACAGCCTTGTTAAGTTGTGTGCAACATTTGTTTCAAATAATCCTAAATGGGTGTTTCGGACTGTTTTAAATCTAATGGGATTTAGGCATGGGACGGTGTAAGATTCTGATAGTATTATAACCTTGGATAAAAGCGTCACGGTTTCATGGTATCACAGTATTGTGATTACTCCTCTAAAATATGTTCTTTTTAAATGTCTGTATAAAAAACAACAACTTGTTTTCCCATATTTTGGAACAGAAAACATGTCAGGCTTAATAATTCAAATAAATCTTTGACTTCTACTATCTTCATTCGTTTTAAAAACACAGATTGCTTTACAACTTGAAAAGGCATCTTTGGATATCTATCTTTTTTTTTTTGTTGGATATAAAGTAAAACCACTGCGCTGTTCAGGTCTATAGCATGCTTGGATGTTGGTTTATAAGGGATTTATTTTTCCAAAAGTTTGCTGAACCGTGAGCTGACCAGTAGCTTTTGATGTGGATGCTCCTTTTCTGCTTGAGATGCTTTTGCCCTAAAAAATTAAATATGATTTTTGTATAACAACAACTTGCATATACCGTAGAAACGTATAACAGAAGTTTTTGACTTTTTCAAACTGTGGTAAATCTTAAACCAATTATCGTCCCATGCCTAGTGGGATTGATGTAGCAAATCTAATGTCGTAAATAATAAGGATTCCCTCTGGCTGGCCAGTGTCTGCATTGTCTACACATCATATTTTGGTAACTGTATGGCTTGCTTGAAAACGGGTAATCCACACAGTGGAAAATCACCAAAAAGTGAGCCTTCTTGAACTGTAATGTGCCGTGCTGCAGAAAAGCTCCCATCAAAGACAAATATGATATGTCTGATAAGACAATGTTTGTGTTGTGAGTGATCATCATTGGAAAGCACTTTTATCGTTCTGATAAACTGCAGGTTAAGTACAGACCATCCCCTTTCACGTCTGTAGCTTTAGCAATGCACCAGGGAAAACCTAACAAGCACATGTATAATAAGGAGAATAGCTTTTGTGAAAATTTCTCAAATAATTAATAATCTGAATATCAAACATCTACAGACATGGACAAAAGTTTGGTACTCATCCATTGAAGAAAGTAAAACTACAATGGTGACTGAAAAAAGTAATGGTTAATTAAATATTTCTGAAAATAAACTAATGAGAATCAGATATTGCTTTTAAGATTGTGGTTCAACAGAAGCATTAAAAAAGGCAAACTAATGAAACTGGACAGAATTGAAGGGTACCAATAATTTTGTCCCCATTTTTATATTGAAAATTTAACCGCAGCAGATTATGGACTATAACCCATGGGTTGTTGTTTTTCCTTAGGTTTTTGTTGAATCGGTTTTAGTAAACCCAAAGACTGAGAGCAAGAAAGGAACAAGAGATGGAGAAGTTTCTCTGAAATTGCTCCTAGTAAAGATTAGAGTTGCACTGATGGATCGGCCAGGGACCAGAATTGGATGATTTATTTTTTTTTTTTGCATGACCGCCCTGACTGGTGACCAGCCGGTCCACTGGCTGAGTTTAGCTGATCCGGCATGCGCAGTGTTGTCATAGAGATGCTCACACTCAAAGTTTGCCGCACCAAACTTAATCATAACTGTCAAGTTATCTCCATCTAAATACAAATGAGTAACATTTGGTTGTACGTTTCTGAGTTGAGACACACACACGCAGCTTGTTAAATGCTGACCGTATGAATGATGAATTCCTGATGGAAAAACGTTTGGGCTGATGCCCCTCATCTGAGCAGGTATCAAGCAGAGCTGTATTTCCTCTCCAAGCTGAAGTGAAAGAACACTGATCTACTGATCAACACAGATTGTTTTCCTGTGCTCAAGCCGACCTCTCTGCTCATTTTGACTAACAGTAAGAATTTTGATTGATTAATGCAATCAGTTAACTGGTTTAAAATGTAATTTTAAAATATTTAGCTGCTTAAGGAAAAAATTCTGCTAATATGTTTATGGAGAAAACATCAGTCACATCGAAGTTGTCAACAAATCCTTTGCCGGAACAAAATAAAGCAAAAGAAAGTTGGCGAGTTGGCCCGATTCAGCATGTACAATTGGCGTAGGCTGAAGAGACTTCTAGTTTTTTTGGCGATCACTGAATCCAACGCAAAATTAAAAAAAAAAATCTTTTTTTTTGCGATCCTACAAAATTCTTAATTTAAACGCAAAATAATCGCAAAAAAGTTCAATCTCATAAAACATCCAATTCTGAACCATTATATCAAATTATATTTATTTGTTTGCAATTAATTGTTTGCATAGACGTTGCCTACGCAGCGCACGTGATGTATTTGACTGACTCTCGAAAAATGACGTCTTACCTGCCCCCTCACAATAGGCTCGTTTGAGGACGAGAGCAGGCGGCTACACTAAGAGGAGGGCTCAAAAAATACATCAGAAGTCGGACACTTCCCAAATCTCTCTGTTTTGCCGCCTGTAAACACCATCAATGGCGGAGGTAGCATTTGCATTTTTTTATCGCGGATGAATGACCTCATGAAAAAAATACTATGGTAATTTATAGTAAATATTATAGTGTTTTTGAAGATGGTTTTTTTTTTCAGTATTGGGTTATGTTGATAGTTGTTGTGATACCGGAGCAACTATAGAATTAAAATGTTTATAATATGTCTCAAAAGCACTATAGTATTGCTATAAAATAGCCTACAATAGTATTTTTTTAATGTGGGAGTGGATGCAATTGAAATATCACTGTTATAATATCACTTTACAAAAAGATGGTCACAATCACAGAAGATGAACAACTTATTACTTAAAAGGGTGTATTTAAAATATAAATCTGTATATTCAACAGTGGTAAATGTTAAAAGAATGACAAAATAAACAGCATATACAGCAAGAAAGGTTTCAAGAAATCTTTGGCATTTTATTGAACAAGTGGTCAATTTCTAGTCATTTCAGGTCATTTCTTTCTAGAAGGTATATAGGGAAGACAAAATTATTAGCCCTCTTGTGAAGTTAAAAAAAATGTATTGCATTAAATATGTACAAGTGTCAAACAGTCTTCATTATCTTTGTATGCATGCATATATGTATGTATGTATCTTTTATTGGGTTGACTTTCATGGAATAACGAAAATTACAATCTACAAAATTCACACAAACATACAAAAAGTGAAAATGACAACAAACAGGACTTTAAATTAATATAGAAATAAAATACCACACATGCACATCCTAATTACTTATTTGTAACATTTTGTTATATTAGATAAGTCATATTATGTTTTTACAAAGGTGTGTTTTATTTTGTTTGCATGTAAATCTAAATAAGTAAACATATGTAATGGTCTTTATGTCTTTTTTAATTATCAACGAAAATACAAAAAAAGATATACAGCCAGGTATAAACAAACTCAGTAAAAACAAGATAGAGAAGTGCAATTTGTCTGTCTCATCCAATAAGCATTCAATTCAATTCAATTCAATTCAAGTTTATTTAAATAGCGCTTTTTACAATGTAGATTGTGTCAAAGCAGCTTAACATGTTCTAGTAAAGTCCAGATTTCAGAGTATAAGTTCAGTTTAGTTCAGATCAGTGTGGTTTAAGTTTCACTGCTGAAAGTTCAAACACAGAAGAGCAAATCCACCGAAGCACAGCTCTACAAGTCCTGATCCGAGCAAGCCAGTCGCAACAGTGGCGAGGAAAAAAACAACTTCACCAATTGACGAAGTCAAGGGGAAAAAAAAAACCTTGAGAGAAACCAGGCTCTGTTGGGCATGATTATTATTCTTCTGGCCAAACTTCCTGTGTGGAGCTGCAGTCCAGGTGCCGGAGGCTGGTAAAGCTGGACGTCCATCATGGAAAGCTGCAGGTGTGGTAGGGCACCGATAAGAGGTCAGGCTGGCCCACAGGATCAAACGTAGACGTGTTTGTCGCAGTGGCCTTTCAGGAATCAGTCTCATGCACTCCATTCCTCCATGACCACCACAGCATCAGCTCGGGATACGGCCTGGTCCAGGATACCTTTGGATCATCTCTTCACAGGTCTAGGATAGCATTAAGCTGTGTCGTAGTCATTTTCCATCATGCTTTTGGTGAGCACAGTCCTTGGAGAGCAACTGCAGCCGACTGCTCAATCCGAGGTACCCGCCTCGCCGTCGCGAGAGTTTTTTGGCGCAAGTCAGCATGACATCAGAGCAAGGCGGACACATTTCTAACCGGCATGCATCTCGCGGTGATCAGTTCTGCATAGATTTTGCCCATCTCAAACGAGCCTAATCCTAACATTACATGAGAGTGGGGGTAATTGTTTTGCAGCCTATGCAGTAAGCAGACGCGGATGAAGTGTCAAGCGCGAGTGATTTACATGTGAAGTCAATGCTAAGATGCAATTAGACATCCTGTGGCGCAAGTCGATGGAATGACACGGTGCGTTTCACGCACTTCAGACTCCAAAAGAAAGTGGGAGCAAACATCTAACAAACGGAGCAATGGAGCAAACAGAAAAGCAAGCAGCTTACAATGATGGACGTGACAGAATTAAATAAAATAATTTTTTAAATTTTTTTTTGCTTTAGATGTGTGGCTGGTATTATGATGTGCGTCAAATCGATAAATGATTTCGCTAAACTCTTTCCCTGCCGTTGACTAGAGAAAACGCTTCCCTGTCATTGAAGAGTTTTACTGAAAGCCGTGTTTTAGGTGTATTACGGTAGCGTAAGCCCTAACGCATGTCCTGAGTGAGGTACATGATGTCAGATGCTCTGGGGAGTGAAATCTGACCAAGAGAAAGTAAGATTGTGGGTAAAAATAAGAGTTATACAACCTTCC
>CAIGQW010055679.1:515586-547162 GCA_903798125.1 Danio choprae | reverse complement strand
TTAGGAGAGAAACCCAGACTTCCCTCTCCCCAGACACTTCCTCCAGCGAGGCGTTCCCAGGCCAGCCGAGAGACATAGTCCCTCCAGCGTGTCCTGGGTCTTCCCCGAGGCCTCCTCCCGGTGGGACATGCCTGGAACACCTCCCTAGGTAGGCGTCTAGGAGGCATCCGAAACAGATGCCCGAGCCACCTCAGCTGACTCCTCTCGATGTGGAGGAGCAGCGGCTCTACTCCGAGCACCTCCCGGGTGACAGAGCTCCTCACCCTATCTTTAAGGGTGCACACCTTTTTTTTTGTTTTATTATTTTTTCTTTTTTCCTTTTTTTATTGGTATAACAACAGGCGATTACAACAGATAGAAGTATAGTACAAACAATACAAATAGTACTTTTTAGCAACAAGAGAAATGTGACAATTTTAAAGAAATATAATAAAGGTAAAGAAAGACAATGAGAAAGAAGGAAAAAGGAAACTTAAAAATAAATAAATAAGAGAGGGCACATAAAAAAAATAATACAAATTAATGCAGAATATTAAATAAAACACAAAGTTTTATAAGTTTTAACTGATTTCTTGTTATGAGAGTCTGTAAAGGTTTTCCAGTTCTCGTTTAAAAAATCTGAAGTTTGGCTTACACTGAGTATATTTACATTTCCAAAGAATAAAATGAGGTTTGTACTAAAAGTTGAATTAAATAATTGTTTTTCTTTAATGTAAAACCCCAAAATAATATGTCTATAGCTTAAAGAAAAATCACCACAAACCTTTTGGACAATTAGAGAATTCACGTCAGACCAGAAAGATTTAACAAAGAGACATTCCCAAAACAAGTGAGCAACAGACTCAGAAGAAGTCTCACAGAAAGAGCAAGAGACGTCAATGTCATTTTTGAATTTCTGTAAAAACTGTTTAACTGGATACAGTCTGTGAATGATTTTAAAAGATATTTCTTTAATTTTATTTGTTAAACAAAAATCCTGGGGGAGCGACCAAACATACGACCATTTAATATAATCAAAAAGGTTATTCCAATAAGAAATAGAAGAGGGATTTGAGATGACAAGGTCTAAAAATAAAGACCGGATTTTATGATTGGATTTTTTTAGTGGAGAAACAAATGGATCCAACAACAGTAGAATCAGGACTAGGGGGACATACAAAAAATCATTGAATTATTATTTCTAAAAAGCATACAAATCTCAGAGGAGATGGCCTTAAAACAATATTAAATTCTTTTTTAGATATGGGCAGAGTATACCTTAAAGTAAAATCAAAGTAAGTAAATAAATTACCAATGCTGTCAAATAACTGGTTCACTAATATCACCCCATTACTGAACCAGTTATTAAAGAATAAAGATTTCCTCTTATGTAGAATATTACAGTTGTTCCAAATTAAAACATTGTGGGGCGAGAAATTGTGCTTATAAATAAGTTTCCAAGCCTGAAGCATTTGCTGATGAAAACGGGAAAGTTTGATAGGAAGTTTATTAATTGAGAAATTGCACATTAATAAAAAGTCAATGCCTCCTAATTGAGAAAAAACATAATGAGGGATTATATTCCAGATAGAAGATTGATTGTGGAGAAAGCGTTTAAGCCAGTTTATTTTTAAGGTATTATTAAGAGAATCAAAATCTATAAAGTTTAAGCCACCCTTATTATAGGAATTTAAAATAACAGATTTTCTAATATAGTGTGTTTTATTCTTCCAAAGAAATTTAAACAGCATTACATCAATCAGTTTACAGGTCGGTAAATAGGATAACCTAGAGATGCCTTCTGCTTTTGTATGTAAAGTCCTACCTTTTTCGTTTTTTCTAATATTGGGTCAAAATTTTCCTTACATCTTAGTTTTATGGCTTTTATTATTTTGATTCCTGAATATTTTACATTCTCTTTGACAGGGATATTAGAGGAAGCAGCATATTTTTTAATCGGAAGTAACTCGCACTTATCAATATTAAGCTGAAGGCCAGAAGCATCTGTAAAAAACTGAAGAGACTTTAAAGCAATTGGGATCTGAGAGACATCTTTTAAAAACAATGCAGTATCATCAGCTAACTGGCTGATTATTAATTCTGTTCCAGCGACAGAAATTCCCTTCAAAGGACTTCCTTTAATATGTAAACTTCAAAATTGTGTAGCAATTAAGAAAAGATATGGCGAAATGGGGCATCCTTGTCGTACACCACGCTTTTAATAAAATCTGGGAGAAGTGCCATTATTAAGCTGAATAGAACTACTTCCATTATTATAAAGCATTTTAATACATTTACAGAAAATATTACCAAAACCAAGCTTATGCAGGGCCTCACGGTGGCGCAGTGGGTAGCACGATCGCCTCACAGCAAGAAGGTCGCTGGGTCAGTTGGCATTTCTGTGTGGAGTTTGCATGTTCTCCCCGTGTTGGTGTAGGTTTCCTCCGGGTGCTCTGGTTTCCCCCACAAGTCCAAAGATGTGGTATAGGTCAATTGGGTAAGCTAAATTGTCTTTGGTGTATGTGTGTGTATGAGAGTGTATGGATGTTTCCCAGTGATGGGTTGCAGCTGGAAGGGCATCCGCTGCGTAGTACATATGCTGGATAAGTTGGCGGTTCATTCCGCTGTGGCGACCCCAGATTAATAAAGGGACTAAGCCGAAAAGAAAATGGAATGAATTAATGAATGAAGTTTATGCAGGGCCTGTAACATAAAATCATGTTCCAGACAATCAAATGCTTTATAATAATTTAAAAAAAGGATAAAACTGTCAGTGGAAATAAGATCTGAATAATCCAATAAATCTAAAATCAAGTGTATATTATTAGATATATGTCTCTGTCGTATAAAACCTGGTTGGCACTCAACTATTATACTATTTAGAATAGATTTGAACCTTTTTGCTAAGACTAGGGCAATAACTTTATAGTCAGTGTTCAATAAGAAGATTGATTGGATGCCAGTTTTCTATTAAAAGGGGGTCTCTATTGGACTTGGGTATTAGAGTTATTAGTCCCTGACATAAAGAAGGAGGGAGCATTAAATTCTCAATACTTTCTAAAAACATTTTGCATAAAAAAGGCAGACAACCCATCAGTTCCCGGGGATTTATTACATTTGAGATTATCAATTGACTCAGCAATTTCAGTAGGACTTATAGGTGCATCACACAGGGAACACTCTTCAGAACTGATTTTTTTTATATGGGATAAAGAATCATAAAAATGTGTGGCTGATGCCTGACAAAATTAAGAAGAGTATAAATCTATATAAAATCTGGCACAAAATTCTGCAATTGTTTTGAAGTCTTCAGATATATTCCCATCAGTGCGTAGTTTTTCTGCTACTCGCTGCCTTTCTAGCCTAAAAATATCAGTTCTGCTCACCCTCTTCTAGCCATTTTTGACGAGACCTTATGAAGGCACCTTCAGCTTTTTGTTTATATATATCTTCTAAGAGATTTTTTTAACTATAAATTTCGGTTAGTGTCGGTAAAATCCTCCATATTTTTAATGCGATAATGCAGAAATTCTTTGTTATTTTTTTGAGTTTTTACTAACAGACTACAATATTTTCTACATTCATTCATTTTCTTGATCAGAGTGTACTGTAAGTTTCTAAATGAGCCAGGCGTTGTTCTCGTTCAGTGGAATTAATTTCTTCTTTCTTTGTGCGCGAGTCAATAAAATCAACTCTTTCTTTCAGATCTTTAACCTGCAGAGGAAGTCAAAGGTTTCCAACACACCAGAGATTTTTTCAGTGTTCTTGTCGACCTCTGCAAGTTTTTTAACAATCAGTTTTTGTAATTCGTCTGATCTATTTGTCACCAGCTGAAATAATTCAGAGAGTTGTGTAGAGACACTTGTCGTGTCGATTTTGTCCGTTTTCCTCATTTTGACAGCGGGGGAATTGCACGGAGTGTCGGGTAGCGGCGGAATTACTTCCTCCAAGAACATAACCTCAGAATCATCATTTTGCTCAACATAATCATGCATGTTATTCTTCAAAACCCCGGCTGCAGAAGCACAGTTACGTCCTTGCAATTCTAGCGAGTTACAGACCGTGTTGCTAGGAGAGCTAGAATTAGCAGCTGTGCTCGACACTGTTTTCCCGGATTTCTTTGCACTTTTTCTCTTTTCAGAACCACCCATTATTGTGATTGAGATGCTTTAGGTAGTAAAAAACATTAAACAATTAAAATAATTTTCTCACAATTTATTAGAACCTCCAAATAAAAGTTTGGGATCGGGAGCCTCTCAAACAAGCGTGTGATCAGAGCGCCATCTTGAAACGCCTCCTCAGCTGCATATTTTGCGCAAGTGTTGCTGTTGATATTGTTATAATTGTAATTATTAATAATATTGTCCTCTTTAAGATTTATAAAGTAATACAGCTCTGGATAACTTGAAACAGCGACCACTAGTCTCTCCTCCATCTTTAAAGAGTCACGAAACACCAAAACACATTTTTTGAGATGTTGACAGTCATATATGTGTCCCACGTTGCTAAAAACACTATTAGGACACATATATTTCACAAAAAAAGTGACAATTGGTTGTTTTTGCGTTATTTTCAGCAAATTCGTTCTTCTGGTTTGAAAAGAAAATTTGAAGCTGCGTCACGGCGATGAGACCCTTGTGTAAAGTCCAGCGTGGAGATTGGCTGTCTGTACCAGCCGGTACAACGTGACGTCTTTGAGTTTTCATCGTTAATTCATGAGAAAGACTTGGTTTGAACAAGGTTTTGAATAAGGCGCAACTTCATTAATATGCATGATAGCTTCGAAGACCTGTACAGTGTTTAGACGGCAGAGAGACGCCACATTGTGTTGCCAACTGTAATTTAAAAAAGTGGAAGAAGAAGATTTTTTTGGAGACATGGGTTATCAGTGTTGCGTTTATAAACATGCCACAATTAAGGTTTTGTTTTAATTTTCCCGAGATGAGGGCACTGCTCTTTAACACTGTATAACACGTGACAAAAATATGTTTGTAAGGAAAAAAAAATTTCTGAGAGCTTTTAGCATCTGGAAATGGTGAAATCCAGATTGCCACTCCTCTCCTTTAAAAAAAAACATCAACAAAAATGCGGTTCCAGTTCGTGTTGATTGTGCTGTCTCTACAGATTTTGTAAGTGTGTAATCAATGTTTTTTGTTTGTTGATTCAGATGGCAAAGTTAGTTAGTATCGTCATCAGTACTCGTTCAGTTTTTAAAGACATACCTTAGTCAAAATGATTTAGTTACTAAGTTTACAGTACGTTAATATCACTACAATATTATGGACTGAAAGATCCGCTGTAAATGCTGGTCTCAGAATGTAAACTTGTAAACACCTCAATCAAGCTATTACCGTCGTGTAGGATTTTCGTCACGTATGATTTTCACCGCATTTTGTGACAGTATAGTCTATACACACACGGTTGTTTGACATTATTGTTTGCACCTACTGAGTCTCTGCATCTACCAAAAATTGCGGAGGTTTTCTTTCTACCATTCGGCGTGCGGTATCAAGTTCCATTAAAACAACACTCTTTCAGCAGTTCCTCACATCCAATATCTCGTTTGACACGGGGGGCATGCATGAAATGTTCGTGAATGAAGGTGAAAGTGCCAAACTGTAGTTAAAGTCCACAAATTAAAAATGAAACACCCGAAATTACATGAAACTCTGGAGGAAATGTGAATTGTGGTTTCCCCCACAATTCCAAAGACATGCGGTACAGGTGAATTGGGTAAGCTAAATTGTCCATAGTGTATGAGTGTGTATGGATGTTTCCCAGTGATGGGTTGACATATGCTGGATAAGTTGGCGGTTCATTCCACTGTGGTGACCCCAGATTAATAAAGGGACTAAGCTGAGAATAAAATAAATGAATGAAAACATCTGTAGGACAATGATAGTTAAGGGTTAAACAACTTAAAATGCGGTGTCATTTTTGGTCATGCAGATAAAGATATTAGATAGCATTCAATTCATGTATGTATTTATTTATGTTACCTTTTTGTGTATAACCACATTAACAAAAATAATATGTAAAATAAGTTAAAGAAATCATATAGGTTGCTCCTCTACCACCTCAGTTAAGGAATAATAACCTGTGATTGTTTTTTATTGTATTATTTAAAAGAACCTTTTTGGTGCTTCACCCCTGAGTCTGACATTATTAGTAGACAATATAAGACCCAAGTAGACATCCCTATGCTTTACTCAGTCCAGGGTGCAGAGCCCTTGAATGGGGGCTTAAATGTTACCATTACAACACAAAGCAGCAACAACAGGAATGTTTTATTGTTAATTTTCCTTGAATTGAAGTTTTATAATTATTTAGTGTTTTTATTATTTATAGTGTTTAAAATTTGCTCTGTCAATTCCAATCTCTTCTACTATTAAACATTTCTTACCTATGAAATGCAGAAAAAAGTGTTGTTGGTATTTCAAGAATGTATCATTATATAATAATAATAATTGAAGTTTAAAGTAAACCACTCTTCAAGTGAAGTGCTGATTAGTAGAAGTCGGTGTTGTTAATATCCCAACTTTAAACTGTGATAATTAATACTGACTGAAAAGCTAAAGACTAAAGCTCACACAAAGCTACTACTCTCTTTTGGTCAAATGCAGATTTGAGTGTACAATAAAGCTAAAGGAGTAGCAGCTTTTTAAAATGTCCTGCTCTGTCTTCATGTTTCAGCTGAAATTGTCACCCATCAAAAAGAAATGCCAAGGCACTTTGGATAAGAGCACAGTTAATAAACATATGCAAATTGATTACAATGAAGTTTGCATGAATCTTCAATCAAGATTGCAGTCTTTTAACTAAGTTTTGCAGTTTTATAATTAAATTTTTTTTTTCACTTTTTAAAAGGTAAAACTTTTCTGTGTGTAAATTTAATTTCCTATTAACTTGTTTTATATGAATCCACTATATTTAAGAATGTACTAACCTCGTACATGTTTAAACCTGGGAACATTTCAGTGCTATGCAGCTACTTGGATTAAACCTAAGCACACTTGCATGCATTCTCAAATATGTATGTTCTTCAGGAACAGCAACCAATCACATCGTTTGTGTCTATTTTTGTTATACACTTAAACCTGTGTAGTTTACAATCTGAACGGTCCATAATTAGTCTCTCATTGTGTCACTCAGGTGCCCACATTCTGCTGCTGAGGAGAGAGCACCACGATGAGGAGACAGTAGGCACCCACCATAGTATGGCCGCATCCCGCTCTTCGCGCGTCACAAGATCATCAGTGGGGATAAATGGATTGGATGAGAACTTTTGTGGTCGAACTCTCAGGAACCGCAGCATCGCCCAACCGGAAGAGAGCTCTCTGCCTCCCGTGCCCAGAGCTCGCTCACCCAAGAAGAAGCAGGACTGTCAGCAGCACCAGCAGGTTGGGAAGGTAGCTGAGAGCAAAGCGGAGGGTGAACCCGTGCCTGCCTATGGAAAACGTGGCTTGCCAAGCTCCGAGAAGGAAGAGTCGGAAAAATTTGACAACTGTGAGCGTCAAAGGGGTGGGAGTGGGCCTGAAGCCTCACCTGCCCTGAAGAGGGTCAAACGCTGTCCTCGCTCAGGTGAATCACAGGGGGCAGAGGAGGAGCCTTCTCTCAAACCAGAGAGCCCCGATCCTGTTGTGTTGAAGGAAAATGATGACGGCGCCAAATCAAATGTTTCCTCGGCCTCAGACAAAGAGGCAGATCAGAAAAAGGATGGCCCAACAGAAGAGATCGCCCCTCAATCAGAGGTCAGCGAGAACGTCAAGACAACCAATGGCCTCGCTGAACTCTATAAGGAGGACTCGGAAGTTGCGGCCTTACCTGTGGAGCCCTGTGCCTCGCCTGCCACGCTCAACAACAGTCCCTCACTGTTAAATGGCAGCCAGGCTGCACCCTCATCCCCCGACCCTATTGTGCCTTGTAGATCCCCTCATCCCAAGCAAACCAATGAGCCCGACAGCCCTCAAATTGACTGTGAGAGGAACTGCACACCCGAGGAAGCCGCTGAGGCTGTGCTGTCTCGGGAACCCGAGATGGAGGTAGAGGTGGATGTTGTGGGAGAGGCTGGCCAGGCACAGGATGAATTTATGAGAGAGGAGAGTACCAACGGTGATTTTCAAGCTGAACCACAGGACCCTTCTGACAACTGCTCGAATATCTCAGGAGAAACGCTGTTGGCTGCTTCTCAGCTGCCCGCCGAGCCCCCCTCCTTTACAGAGCCTCAAGAACACCGATACACCCTGAGGACTTCCCCGCGCCGTGCTGCCTTTGGTAGCGGGCTCAAAGCCAGCTCCCCCAAACCCACTTCCCCACACATAGACAATGGTTCGCTGAAGGAAGAGGCCACAATGGTTCCTTTTTTCTCAGAGGAGACCAGCCATAAAGACCCTCCCCATGATGCACTGGGACTTTCTTGCGAGGCAGACAGTGAACTTTTCGAGAAAGAGGTTGTCAGTGGAGAGGTGGGAGTGTCTGACAGTAGAGAGTCGAGATCCACCAAAGAGCTGCTGGCTGCTCAGGCTGAGGAAGAGGAGGAGGAAGAGGAGGATCCAGATGTCTACTATTTTGAGTCTGATCACTTGGCTCTCAAACACAACAAAGAGTATGTTTAAGTTTATGTTATTCCATTTGAATCATTTTTTAGAATTGTGGGGAACCAATATAATGAATTAGTAATTTGCTTTGGCAAGCACGATTGTTAATGTTCCTCATATTAAAGCTTTGTGAATTCAACACACCCCAGATGCAACATTTAAACCCAGCATTGCGTGTATTTTCACAATGGACATGAATCATGCAGCTTGATGAGGTGAAGACTTTTCAGTGGACTGACAGTCAGAAATACTGTGGGTTAAGAAGTGCGTTTTACCAGACTTCATATCAATCACCAGTTTGAATCTGTTGAAAAAATCTACATGTGGAAAAATAAGATTCTCAGACTTGCATTCATATTTAAATGGCTGGATTTTTCATTGAAATTCAGATTAATAAATGTGACAGCACCTTTAGTTTGGACAGCCCAGAACAATGTTTAACAACTAGAATATCATGCATCTTTTTCCTTAAGAAACCGTATAAAATACCCTAGATATTGCATAGTGAATCACCAAAGCCAATCAGAAAACTTGCATAGAAACACTCTAGAATCCATTCTCAACAAATCTTCTCTTGTCTTACAGATACACTAAAAGGTCTGTAGCTTTGTGATTGAAAATAGTTTAAGTTGTTTTTTCTTAGAAGTAGAACCAAACTGCAATGCTTTACCTTGTATGGTTGCCAAGTCTGAGCTGTTCAAGTTTTGATTTGTTTGCCTTTGCTCTTTTTTTCTTTTCTTCAGCGTTTGAGCTTTGTAATTTGAAAACATTGGTTTTGCATACTCGTTTTTTTGTAGTTGAGCGTGCTAGCAGAAAATGAGCAACAGCTGCTGTAATCTCCAGGACAGTGGTAGGTAATAAGTGAAGGGAAGCCTGCTGCTGTTGGACAGGTTGTCCTGGGTCGTGCTCATTCAGCATGTGCCAGTCACACAGTGGGAGTGCAGGGATCGGGAGCAGCCAGCTGGATTGTCTTGTTGGTCAGTAGAAATGAAAGGCCACATCAGTTAATCAGACCAGTCTGAATTATTGATGGTGTTGTTATATAAAATCGTTCTCATTTCTTATATGTGGCAGTTTTTCTATTGCAATTTATTTTGGAATTCGGATTTAATTCCTAAAACATAGCTGGTTGGTTCTTAGGATGTTGATATAGTGTTCTAGATTGTTGATTGGTGTATCATCATTTTAAAGCTGAATATGCTTTCCATATAGAACAATATTTGGTTGAGATATGACTATTTCAACATCTTGAATCTGAGGGTTTAAAAAAAACACTTTTAAAGTGCATATTAAGGCATATTAATGATCAAAAATTATAATTTTTTATACATTTACGATAGGAAGTTAACAAATTTTGTCCAAAAAACATGATTTTCACTTAATAGTCAAATGATTTTTGGCATGAAAGACAAAATCTGTCATTTTGACCAATCCAATCCATTGTTTGCTATTCCTACAAATATACCCGTGCAATGCAAGACCGGTTTTGTGGTCTATATAAATACAGTGCACAGCATAAATGAGTAAACCGCTTTGAAAATGAATAATTTGACCCATTTCTCAGACAATATAGACACTATATTTTGGTGCATTTAAAGCAAAACACTTTTATTAAATCATTACATTGATTAAAATAAGAGTTTAGTCACCTAACATCATTAGGAATAGAAAGATACCTGTAATACGTTTAAATTTAAATTAGGTATTGCAAAAGGAAAGCAAAAATTCTAATAAATGTAATATTTGTATGGTTTTATTGATTTTTCTCTTTATTAAAATGACATTTAGTGTTTTCCCCTAAAATATTATTTAGGGTGTACAAATGTTTGCATTGTGGTCTTAAGTTTGATTCTTATTTGGTTAAAATATAACAAAATATCTTATTTTGTTAAATTACTTATCTAATGTGTATATACAGAAAAACCTTATTGTATAGCATCCTATTGAAAATATTAGATTAAAAGAAAAATGCTCATTTATTCTGTGCGTGGGTTTAGTGCTGCGTTGATATCCTAGGTATTATGATTATTGTGACTGCCTTAAAGGGATAGTTCACTCAAAAAAATTTAATTCCCTGTTTACTCACCCTCAAGTGATGTTAAACCTTTATGAGTTTCTTCTGTTGAACACAAAGGAAGATATTTTGAAGAATGCTGTAAGCCCGTAACCATTGACTTCCTAAGTACTTGTTTTTCCTACTATGGATGTCAATGGTTACAGGTTTTCAGCAAAATATCTTGATCTATGTTCAACAGAAGAAAGAAACTTAGATTTTGAACAAGTGTGATTTAATGATGACAGAATTTTTTGTTTTGTTTTATTTTTTTAAGTGAACAATCATTTTAACATACAAAGTTCTAATCATCTAACATCTAAACATCTAAAGTTCTAAGCTCTAATGTGTTTGTATTGTCTACTAAGTAAAGAAAATGTGTAAAGGTTTTAGTCTGTGATTTCTTTTTATGTGGAATTCAGTACAGGTTAATTGGCAAAGTACTGATTAATATGCTCATTTCACTATACTTATATTTGTTCAGCTTTCGCTTTATTGATCTAGGATGCTTTCATGTGGTTGACCCATAGGTGGCAGTGCGTTGCCAGCCATATGTCAGATTTGGGCTCTTTGCCATCGTTGGCTGCTTTCCCCATCCTGCAGTGCTACATGTCTATCTTCATTGTGCATCTGAATCGAGAGGCTGCTAACAGCTCCTCTGTGGTCAAAGTTATTAGGCAGCAACGAAATTTAAGGAAAAACTAGCCAGTTGCCCTCAAGGATGGCAAATCAGATGAAACAAGTCCTCCTAAATGAATTCTTGTTGAGAGCGAATGCTTGCTGTCATCAGTTGGTTTTCGTCCATGCCCTATTAGGCCTGATTGATTTATACATGGTTTATTGAGCTGAATAAGATTACTTCTGAGCAGTAGGCCGAATCTCCCCCACTTAAAAAAAACAACAACATTGTTGTATAATTCGTTTCTCCCCCATCTTTCCCTGCTTTTTTCATGTTCCTATTTGTGGATCCTATTTTCCTGAGGGTGCGCATGGAAAAGGTCAAAGCTCTGTAGCTCTCAGACGTCATATCTTCTTGACTAACAAGATAAATGTAGAGAAAACCCTCACAAACATCTGGTTTTGGTTATATCCGTGACTAAGGCAGCATTATGAGCCATCTTGTGAAATTGTAGTTCTGTTTAAAATATTTCCTAAGTGATATCTGCTGGGGTTTTTTCAGCACATTTAAAACATAATAGTTTTATTATTTCTTTTGTCTTTGCCATGATTACAGTACATGATGATGACTAGTTATTTTGCAGGATACTATTTCGTTTAGCTTAAAATGCAATTTAAAGGCTTAACTTGTTTACTTGGGGTAACTAGGCAAATTAGGTTAATTAGGAAAGTCATTGGATAATGGGGTGAGAATCACCAGCCTGATCTTACCAGAAAACGTAACTATTTTATGTTTTGTCAGTTTAGTGGCTAATTCGTACGAGTTCAGATTTTAAAAAGGAGGTGTGGCACCAAACCCCGCCCCTAAACCCAACCGTCATTGGGGGATGAGCAAATACTACCAAGTTGTACAAATGAGATCGTACAGATTCATACGAATTAGCCACTAAATCATTGCCGTGGGATAGCGCTGGAATCATAGGTAAACGCAAGATACGATATTTTCATGATATTTTGCCCCCTATAATGATAGATCGCGATATCAGCAATTCTGTAAAATATATATCACAAGAAAACCATCCACAATATTTGTAAACGAAGAAGTAAAAATGGATCAAAAGGTATAAGATTTTGTTTGTATTTATAGTATCGCATCAACGCACAAATACACAGCTGTCCAACAAGCTTGAAAATACTGATGTGCAGAGAGCAGTTTGAGACTAAAAAGGTCACATCTTTAAATTAGTCAAAGCAGAAGCATCCCAGTTTTGTACAAATTACATTTAACAACAAAAAAAACCCGGTCAAATTATTGCTTTCTACTTTTCAGTGAACTCAAGACACTCATTTAGCCCTACATGTACTGCAGCCAAAGCAGTAAATGGCTGCAGTGCAAGACTGCTGAATTAATTTAGATCTTTTGTACATTTAAATAAATATCGATACTTTGCGATAATGTATCAGGGCCATAAATATCACGATATATTGCCGTATCAATATTTTGTCCAACCCCTATTGGATAATAGTGGGTCATTCTGCAGCCAATCAAAAAAAAATTACAACTGTTTTTATCCCAGTGGTGTTTTACTACAGGGTGTCTTAAAAAGTATTCAAAGTTGATAAATCAATTTAGAGAAATGTAAGTCCCTTAAAAAGTCTTAACTTAAATTATTATTATTATTATTATTATTATTATTTTTTACAAGGTATTAAATTGTGTATTTTTTGATTTTACAATGTGTATTTGTATGCTAAAGTTTGCCTGAATTTAGTCTGTGGATATTGGGATGTTGTGCAGTTTAGGAAATCGTTAAAATCCTGCTAGATTTGACATCAGGCTGCTTTGTTTATTGCAATAACCAAGGCAGCACCATTATTCCTGCTGCTCTATAGGGCGTCACCGGCTGGATCAGCATTTTTATTCATTTTATGAATAATGTTTTAGCTTAGGATCAGTTTCTTACAATCAGTAAGTTAAAATGTCGCCAATGTTACTGGTTGAAACCTAAAGTAGCGATGAGGTCTTAAAATGTGTGAAAAGAGGTATTAAAAGGTATTGAATTTTACTCTTTGGTTCCTGTATATAGGCCTGTCACAATAATCAATATATCGACTTATCGTGCAAAACTTGGAGACGAGCTCAATATTTTTTTTTGCCGTTGCAATATATATTTACAAATCACAGATAACGTTAAAGCCAGTTTACAATGACATTTACATTCCACCGTTTATAATTGAACATTTACCTAATAGAACATTTAATAGTATATATAATAGGACGTTTACCTTTTTGACATCAAATTATAGAATCTGAACAACCTTAAGTTTGATAAGTATTTTAAAGTGTTTATGGCTATTTGCATCATGCTGTTATATAAACATTATATAATCAGTGGCAGAAAATGATCTCAAAGTGACAATAATATCGCAACAATTTCTGACAATATATCGCACAACAGAAATCCCTTATCGTGACAGGCCTACCTGTATATATTCTGAACTAAACGAAGTAAGACTTTCTCCAGAAGAAAAAAGTAAATATGTGTGTGTATGTGTGTATGTATATATATATATATATATATATATATATATATATATATATATATACAGGAAATGTGCAAATTTAAGCATCACAATTATTTGAAAAAGAATAAAACTTCCACAGGAGGGCAAATAATTTTGGTTTCAATTGTATATTAACAAACATCTATGAATAATTGCTTTTTTTAAGGTTAAATTGAAATTCTTTATTTATTGTATTGTATAGTTTATTATGCTTATTTAAAAGAAAACAATGAAGGTAAAATATGCAGGTATTTGAACATTAAACACAAAGCCTAATTCCTCAATGAAGCTGTCAGTCATCATCACTCACCCACTGGCCAGGAAGTACTTCCATTTATAGACTATATATGTCTTTGGAAACAATTTAAATAGATTTTATTTGTGGTTGTCTATGCAATAATGAATGGGTGATTTTGATGTCTAAATGCATCGATTCAGCTGTTAATAATGTACGAAGCGTTTCTGCCTTATCCCCCACATCAGTTATCAGAGGTTGCTCCAGACCATCAGCGTACTGGAGGCACAGCGAACCCAAGCCATCCTGGACCTAGAGACATTGGCACGCCATCAGAAGGAAGCCCTGTCAGATCCCATTGCCTTTGTGGACCAGCTACAGAAACAGGTACACAAGTTTCCTTCCATAGCTGTTGTCTGAAATCTCTGTTATTTAGACCTGCATTGTGATTTGAGTGTTTTTTGTTTACAGGTGGACATGGGTCTGCCGCGACCCCAGAGGGTGGTCCAACTCCCGGAGATTGCATGGGACCAATACACCTCAGGCCGGGGCGACTTTGAAAGGGAGTTCTGTGACAAGAAGCGCAAAACACGACAGTTGCAGTTAATATTTGACAAAGGTGTTTATCAGTTGTTTTTTTCTTTGTCCACGTCATTGTAATTTTTAGGGTCATTTTTTATGTATATACAGTTGAAGTCAGAATTATTAGCCCTCCTGAATTATTAGCCCCCCTGTATATTTCGCCCCAATTTCAGTTTAACAGTTTAAATAGATATCCTAAAAACTAACAATACTGATACTAACATCAAACAACTATTTTAATTTCATGGGACCTTTAAGCAAGACTGTTTAAATGCAACCTCTCTTTCTGTAGTGGGGTTGCCTGCTCGACCAAAAAGTCCTGTGGATTCCAAGAAGGATGGAGAATCCTCATCCATCTATTCCTCCTCCTTGCCATCGAGTGACGGTCCAGAACACAGCATGTCCAGTAGCCGAGCGCAGGTAAACTCAGATCATGTCTTTGTACTTAACGGCATTTACATTCCATCACAGTTTACCACTGTCTTATCTCTGCATGCTGTGCTTTGTAGAGGAAAACATAAGGTTGCAGATTCTCTTTCTTGATTTGCTCTTCTTCTTTTTTTTCTCCCCATGACCTACGATTTCACCATGTTTCATCACACACCACTGCTTCCCAAACCATAATAAGATCAAGACCTAACATTTAACTTGATGTTGTTTCTTGTTATGTGCATGAGCTTGAGCCCTAGGACATGAACTCGGATGTGGTCCGCATACACAACATCTGCCCTGAGAGCACAGTATCTCCATCCATATTCATTTTTAACTAGCATTTCAACATCACGTGCACCGCATGTTGTACAAACACAGCGTGTCTCAATGTTGTTTCCTGGTCTGTTTAGTGGAAGTGCTCTGTTCAGAAAAACTAGCTTTTCCCTTAGGTTCTCACCAGTCACTTCATCTCTTTCATTTTATTCTGAATGCTGGTGAGTCGTGTTTATGCATGCTGGCAGTGTTGTGAAAAAAATATATACAGTTAGAGAAACCTTCCTCTCTGTGACATATTGAGTGTATGTATGGTAAAACCGATGAATACGGAATATCCACTGGTCCCCTAGATAAGCAATTCTCAGTAGATCTCATTATTAAATGTATAAAAGCATTGCAGTACATTGGTGTCAATTTACTTTTTCAGCTGTTGATTTGTAAGGTAATTTATATATATATATTTAAGTCTTTGTATTTAAATGTTACAAGCTGTGAAAAAGGCAACTGATTAATGAGGTGAATCACAACATTATAGCTTATAACTTCTGTAAATAATAGGGATTTGCTGCTTGGAATACGCCTGGCTCAAACACAAAGCGTGTCGATTATGTCTCATGCTTTGGAATCCATTTATTGCTAAGTACTTTCAATATTTATACAGTTGAGAGCAACACAATTAGCCCTCCTGTGCAATATTTATTATTTTTCAGATATTTCTCAAGTGATATTTAATGGATTAAGGAAATTTTCACAGTATTTCCTATAATATGTTTTTCTTTTCTTTTGGAGAACGTCTTATTTATTTTATTTTCGCTAGAAAAAACTGAGTAATTCTGTCAGTTTATATATATCATGGCTACATGTACATAGATTTTTTGCATAGTGCATTATTGTTAAGTATTACAATTAAAAACAATAATGTTTGAATCTGCATTGTTTGAATGTTCATGTTTGTGACAGTTTGTAATGAACACAAAAAACAGTGCAACGTATCAACGTATAGCCTAGTGGGCTGTTCGAACCCTGCCTTGCAGACCTTTCCTGGTAATTTTCCCCTAAACCTCCACCCCTCGCCTCTCTCTTCCCAACTTAAAGTATAATTAGTATGTGTGTAATGATCAAGTGCAAAAAAAAAGATGAAATTTGGAAACAAAAAATAAAACAAACATTACTGCACACACTGTCACCATCTTGCTAATATGTTTATTATATATACAAATAGACCTTACAACGACATCTCAATGAATCAGTTGTTAGTGTAAGATTTATTTTTTTATTGACCACCAGATGACAAAGTTGAGCACGTGAAGAAAGCTTTGAAGCATCAACGCAGTTTGTTGTTAAAGCCTCAGTGCTTCAGAAGCTTTGTTGGGCACATTGCATCGTTTAACGTTTTTTACATATGCACAGACGAATCAGGGAATTCTAACGTTTTCTCATTTTAATCTAAAAGCTTGGATAGATAAGGTTGCAATGCCCATGTATAGTGTTTTACTAAACCATATACAAATGCTAACATGTTCAGACTGATGATGTTTGTTTAGATGATCAGAGGGAGGATGTGCAACCAGAGCAAACCTGACACCTTCAACCAGCTGTGGACCGTCGAGGAGCAGGTATCAAAGCTGAGCCTTTTATGAATACATTTCTAAAAAAAAAAAAAACCGCTTAATATCCAGAAGTTGTAACCCTGTTAATAACCCAATTTATACTTCAGCATTGAGAGATTAGAGTCCACCATGGTGTATCTCCTGTTCTATCTGTGTTGCTGTGCATTAACACTTCCGAAATGCTAGTTGGCAGTGGAGTTTCTGTGAAAAACTGTGTAAAGTTTCTTTGTGTTTTGAGTTTCCACTGAAAATGCATGCAATGCTACTGTAACTGTAGTTCAAACTTAGAAAGACACTGGAATCACTGAACATCCAATTTTTTAAACAGTGGAGAGTTTTGACAGGAAATCATCGGGAGCGGAGAAAGAGGAAGGACCGGCAAAGAACCTTGAGCTAGGAATCAAACTTGGCTCGTCGTGAGCACCTTTGTGCTGTGTGTCGGCACACTTAACCACTAGGCTATTGGCGTCGACACATTCAACAACTTTAAACATAAAATCAACAAAACAGAAGTATCCATCTGGAGGTCCTCTAGAGTACTCTAGATGATTTGTTAAAAGTGCTGTATCGTGTTTTGACTCTTCCATAATATGTTTGCAGATATTCAAGCAACGTTAAATTAACTTGCTTGTTTATCGAAAAATTCTAAAGTTCTCCTTTGAAAAGGTATGTTCTTGTCAGAATGTCTGTCTGTTTTGGTCTTGTAACCCGCTTACTGCCATTTTACCCAATTATATTTTGGCACCCCAGGCTGCCTTGGCGGAAAACACATTGCATTTAATTTTGGTCATGAAGACTGCCATACAATATATGTGGGTGCAGCCACAAATTTGACCTCCATAGGGCAGCAGCAGCCTCTGAAAATGAGGAGGTTTTTAATTATCTAACAATTGAAATACTCAAAACGTATAGCTGATGAGCTTACAATGTAATGGCCGGGACTCACCAAGCCAATGCCAAACAACTAGCACCAACGAAACCCAACTGTGTTGTTGCCTGGCATTGGATTGCATCTAGACTAAAAAGTTGCACGTGAAGACATCAAACGTGCGACGCAAGAGGACCTGTTTTTCTGACCGCGGGGGCAGTAGACGGCTTTCTCGTTCTGCAAAGGGAAACCGAACTTCCGACGCACACCGACAAAGCGTAAACAAAGCAGCATTTAGTACCATTATCACTGTAATTGTCACTCACCTCTGAGGGATTCACTCCTGCAAATATGTCTGATAATCTAATAATCCATATTTAAATTTGAGAAATGTAGCAAAATTATAGCCAGCCTCTTTGTGATCGTTCTTGGCTTGAGTTGTTTGCTTGCTACGTCAACTCACTACATTACACTTGCACTGTGATTCGTTGCTGAATAACCAGTCAGATCACTCTCTACAAGCCACAGTCCGACATCGGCTGAGTCAGACCAATGAGTTTAGACATTAACCCCAACGAGAGCCGATGTAACACACCAAACCAACTAGCCTAACTGATGGACCGACAAAGCCCAATGGCTGTCCCTTGTCTTGGCTTGCCCCACCCCTAAAGCTCAATCATCAGGCACACTTACTTCTGTTGGTGTTGTCAGTCTGGCAACTTGCGTGTTAGTCAAGTAAGAGAAGGAGGGGTCAATCCAACATTCTGCACTCCCATTAATGGCCACGTCCTGCTCCCTCGTCTATTGGCCCCACCTACAGTCATCACAGCTATACAAACCAGCCAGTTACAGACCTTTGTTGTTGTGATTTTGTGTAGTTATTTTTCAAGAGGTCCGCATCAGGGTAATGGCGAAGGCTATGCTGGAAAAAAACAAACACTCAACACAGAAGTATAAATACAACCTTTGAAAACTATTTGTTGGGGCTGCACAATATATCCTTTTAGCATTGATAGTCACATCGCAGGAAGTGCAATGTTGAGTTTATTTGTTGGGATTATAGTTTACCAGGAGCCACAGAACACAGAACATTTTTGGAGTCACTGAAGAGTTAAACTATAATAAAGATGTATTTTTTATTATTTATACAATGAAGACTATATAGGTGTTTGCATGTTCTCCCCGTGTTGGCGTGGGTTTCCTCCGGGTGCTCCGGTTGCCCCCACAAGTCCAAAGACATGCTGTATAGGTGAATTGGGTAAGCTAAATTGTCCGTAGTATATGTGTGTGTATGAATGTTTCCCAGTGATAGGTTGCAGCTGGAAGGGCATCCGCTGCATAAAACATATGCTGGATAAGTTGGCGGTTCATTCTGCAGTGGCGACCCCAGAATAATAAAGGGACTAAGCCAAAAAGAAAATGAATGAATGAATGAATGAATGAATGACTATATAGGTTTTTTTACCTAATAGAATTTGATTATACTATTTCTGTTTCTGTATACTGTGATGTTAAAATATTTCACTTCTATCTTTCCAATAATAATCCAGAATAATCACCATAATCTTCCAGAATAATGCTTAGTCTAAATTAATGAATTCTTTCCTAATAGAGCTATTCAAGCTATCTGGGGAAATTGTATTCATATTGCAGCAAAACAAAATATCGCAAATTTTTCCAATATCGTGCAGCCTTAATACTTGTCCATTTAAATTTGTCAGCATATGCTATTATGTACATGATGTACATATGCTTTTGGTGTAGTTGTTTGCTCATCTGATCTTGTATGATGTGAAACCTGTAGAAAAAGTTGGAGCAGCTGCTTTTGAAGTTCCCACCAGAGGAGGTTGAGTCTAAACGCTGGCAGAAGATCGCAGATGAACTTGGCAACAGGACGGCCAAACAGGTGCGTCTTCAGGGCCTGCCCATTCTCTCTTGGCATTGATGGACTTTCTTTCTAGTCACATTTTCACTGCTCAGTTAATGAGTCGGGCAATTACAGCCTTACCGCCCTATTTAATATAAACTCTATTGTTTACAGATGTTTTTTTCTCTAATGTGACAAGAGTCTGAAAATATAAAAGCTGTGGTAGGAAAGCTTAACCATTGAGTTTGTCAGCTCTTTCTGTATGCCAAATCTTTGTTGCTTTTCTTTGCAGGTTGCTAGCAGGGTACAGAAGTATTTCATAAAACTGACAAAAGCTGGTATTCCAGTGCCCGGCAGAACACCCAATGTGTGCATGTACAGCAAAAAGGTATACCGTTTTATTTTATTAATTTATTTTTAGACATATTTAATATACACATAATACGTATATGTATCAACACATATTATTTAATATTGTTAAGGGTATGTGACTGTGCAAAGTTATGTTACAATACCATGTTGCAATAGGTGCTATGTTACAGTAGTTACAATACAGTAGCCTTACAATACTGTTTCATGTTACCATGAAACATAGTATTGAAATGATTTAAAACGGCAATAATTTTTGAGGTCTTAAATGTTTTTTTTTGTGTGTTTTTGGAAAAAGTCACACCAGACACGACACGTGAATAAATTTCGATATTCGTGTGTAAATAGATGCGTAAACGTTTTGAGTTTACTCTCTCGCATCATGGGCAGGGCTTCTCTCGGCCCGGTGACTCTAGCTTCGTTGCTTAATGGCTAATATGGATTTTATTGAAAGAATAGCTGTGTTTATGTGCTTTATGAAAGCTGAAAAACAGTGTATATTCGTTCGGCGCCATGTCTGAGTCCACTAGATCCTTTCAGAGGTGCTCCCAGCTCTTTGAGTTTATCAACTCCTCCAGAAACTGTACCTGGGTGATGGAGGCTTTCAGCGGTGCTTCAGACTGAGCCCAGCCCAGTTTGATGAACTGGTGTTTGGTGTCGGCAAGAAGATTTCCCCTCGGGACACCAACAACAGGCACTATGTCATAATCAAGAGCAAGCTCCTGATTTGTCGCGAAGGTCCGCTGAAGTTTAGATTTTCCAACGCGAGCGATCCGTCCGATTTACGCGTCAAATGCGCAAAACGCTCAACTTGCGCCGCTTCATTCGTGCCGCAGGATGTCTATTCGCGTCTTTGCAATTACTTAACATGACGCTTCTGGTGTGAACACAGCATCAGGCTCACCAAACCTGAATTTATTTGTCCATAAATGAACAGTGAATAGTTTTATTGTAAAAGAATGACTCAAATTATGAAGTGGCAATTTAGGTTTGAGTTTTCTTTTTATTGTAAAATATATGTATAATTTATTTATAATTTATAATTTATATGTACAATGATGAATAGGTTAACAAGAACTAAGATATAATTATTGTTTTTTATTTAGTTTTATTTATACATTGTAAAACACATTACAAAAAGATACAAAATAAAGGACAACAAAAACATGTAACAGGAAGCAAATACACTGAAAATTATTTTGAGCAAACAAACAACAACAAAAAAACACTAGTGCAATCTTACATACAGAAAATACAGGTCTACAATGTGCTGACCAGAACTAGTATCCAGCACCAAGCAGGGGATAATTCTTTTTGTAACAATATGCATTTGATAAGTGTAAAGCTTTCTTGCTGAATAAAACTGTTAAACTCTTTACAAACTAAGTCTTACTGATCCCAGACTTTATGTGGGTGTGTATCTATGTGTGAATGCCTTAAGCTTTCATGATTAGTTATTGAAATAGATTTTTATTTGCATACTAATTGACTGAACGTCTTGTTTGTAATCGCAGGCCTCTAGCAAGCGACAGCACCACCTCAATAAACACCTGTACAGGCCCTCAACGTTCCTCACCTCATATGAACCGCCCGTCTACATGGATGACGAGGATGAACGTTCACACTTCTTCAACAGCCTGCAGGATAACAGCGCAGATGATTCGGTCAGTCCTGCTTAAGATCGCACAGTTCGTAATTTCTGAATTTTCATTTCAGTTATTGATTAGGTCTTAAAAACAATAAAGGTAACACTAATTTTGTATTGTTACACTTCCATGTAATTACTATAATAATTACAATGAATTATGTATAATTACACGTAACCACTCCTACACTTAACCCATATTCTATCCCCAACCATATAGTGAGTACATCTAATTAATTAATATTATTCAGTAGTTAACCCTTGAGTGTTTCCAAATTGATTAACCTTTTGTTATGTTAGTGGCTATTTTTGCCCCATTGACTTCCATTATTCCATAGAATCTTGCATTTTAGATTGTTGGTGGTCTTTCCTGTTGGGAAGGGGTAAAAATGATTTTTTTTTAATGGTTGATCATCAGTTATCATTATTAACCCTTTAGATAGACTTGTTCAAAAATGTTTCTAGCTTTTATATGGAGTTCTATCAAAATCTCTTTTTGGCAAGTCATTTCACTCGGCGGCCATATTTGAAACGCCTCTGGGGCAGTATGCTCGGGCATGTTTGCCAAGACTGTTTGCCAAGCTTATGATTTCATTACATATTTGGAATCACCAATAAAGTTAATAAGTCTCATAAGTTTAGTTTCTAAACATTCGAATCAAACAAAATCTGCATTTGTTCAGGTTGCCCGAGCTAATGCGCATACGCACAGAAGAAGGAACGAGATCACGACACCATCTTCATTTATGTTAGTGTTACACATTATCATCCTCTGCATAATGCTTCGTCTGATCGAGCTGCTCTTCTGAAGTAATCCACAACTTGGTCTTGATGGCGAATCTCCTCCAGAAATGACTTTGTTTACTCAAGTTTATGGGCGTTTGAGTAGTTGCTGTCATGTGATGTGCGTTTGACAGGATGGACTGTACCTCGCGTTCGTTTCATACAGATTACAAAACCAGAAAACGTTTGTTTTCAAATTTAGTGGGTTCATTTAAAAGCACGGATTTCAAGCTTTATGTGGATATATTTTTTATGTCTGTGAAGCAAGTATTCGCTGAGATTCCAGTGCGTTTGTTGACCACAAAACCTGTCATAAAAGCACACGTCTGGTCCGAGCTTCCCCTCAGGAGAATCGACAATCTATAGAGATCGATGATTGGCTCCTGTACTAGTAGGCGGGACTTCATTCGCCATATTGACCATTACAGTTTTCCCTATTCAAAACTATACGAGTGACATGTCTTGTGTATTCTATAGTAGTTGGTACAATGGAGCAAAAACAACAAATTCTAGTGTGTATGCGTGAGAACAATTACTGTTTACTATGTTCTGCTGAGGTGCTTGTTTTGATTTTCTCAGACATATCAAGGAAAGTGCGCAAAGGTCTCACAAAAAAATAATTTCGTTTGCTGAAACACATAGAAAATTGTGGACAAATTAAGACTCAAAATCACCCCAGAGTGCATGAAAACATCCCCAACAGCACACAAGGGTTAAATGAATAGTCACACTGAAACTTAAAGTAAAACATCACCTTAAAGTAAAGCGTGAGAGAAAAATCTCACTTGTTTTTCATTTCGCTCCATCATTGTGCCTCCCTCGCCTTCCCTCTGGCAAATATTTAATTGTCTTTCTCAAACAGGAAATCAATTAAACACTCCACACTGGCATTTCCACAGTTGGGATTTGCTTTTATTTGATCATTCGACGATGATGAGCTGCCGTTTGACTGAATCATTAGAGACGACTCGGTGTTTGCGTCTCCTCGGCTGAACTGTGTATAAAGAGGGCCATGTGTTGAGTGACTGCGGTGGTTTGACATTTCCTCTGTCTCTGATACGTAACCTTTATGTGACACTGGTCAGCCAGTCCTGCAGAGAACATAACCAATGGTGCGTTGCCAGGCATCAGGGAACCTTACATGAATAAGTGAGGGGATTACTGTGAATCGGGACTTCACAAACATTGAATGGGAAAATTCGTAATGGAGCTGCTTCCTTGCTATAATCTAAACCAATTTTAATAGCATAATCACACAGCATTTTACATTTTTCATAATACTATATTATATATATTTTAGGGGTGAGACAGTTTGGTCACAGTTTTTTGTTTGATTCTGTTTATTGTAAAAAAAAGCCCCATTATAATTCAATTCATCTTTATTTCTATAGCGCTTTTACCATGTAGATTGTGTAAAAGCAGCTTAACATAGAAGTTGTAGTAAATTGAAACTGTCAGTCCAGTTTTCAGAGTTAAAGTTAAATTTAGTTCAGTGTGGTTTAATTTTCACTGCTGAAAGTCCAAACACTGAAGAGCAAATCTATCGATGCGCAGCTCCACAAGTCCCAAACCAAGCAAGCCAGTGGCGACAGTGGCGAGGAACAAAACTTCACCAATTGACGAAAGTAAAGGGAAAAAAAACTCATTGGATGAAAATGGTGCTTTATCCTCAGATGTTTTATGCATTATTTCAGTTTTGCGCATTAGTTTAATTCGAATCTTTGCATGGGAACATAGCTATAGATTATAATTAGAACACAATGTTCTGAAATGTGTACTTATGTAGTGACATTTAGGAGATGACATAAAATGACAGGATCAGGCAGCGTAGCCAGATTTTGGCCTTGGGAATCTCAAGTTTCGATGATGTGCTTTGTGTGTGAATAGGCTGTCTGTTGTAGTGGCGACAGTTTTACAGTTGATGTGGTGAATAGTGCTGCACTGTTCTGACCCTGCTGTGATGTTTCAGGATGAGGACGGCGTACCGGTGGAGCTGCGGCACCTTCCGGAGTACAAAGAGCTACTGGAGCTGAAGAAACTCAAGAAACAGAAACTACATGAACTCCAGGCCGAGAGCGCTCTCACACAGCATGCCGGCTATAAGGTATACACACGTTTACATGGATAATCTTTAAAATTGATCATTTAAGCACATTTGTGTTGTTTTAGCACTGTATCTCTTGCTGAAATCCAAAAAAATAAACATTTTAAAGTACAAAAAGAACATCGATTGCTGCCGAATTTCAATATACAATATAGACCAGGTGTTCTCAAACTCTGTCCTGGAGGGCCGGTGTCCTGCAAAGTTTAGTTCCTACCCCAATCAGACACACTGGGGTTAGCTAATCAACCTCTTACTAGGCTTTCTAGAAACATCCTTGCAGGTGTGTTGAGGCAAGTTGGAGCTAAAATCTGCAGGACACCGGCACTCCAGCACCGACTTTGAGAACTGCTGGTATAGACCAAAAACGCAGACATTTTGTATCAGTTTGTATTCCACTGAAGTAAACAACAGACTTTTTTTCTTGAGTGAACTTGATACTTAAAACAAAAACGTTTTAGCTTTTACCTGACAGGACATTGGCGATAAAAGCCTTCTCCTCCATGTAAATATAATCCATTAAGAATGAGAACTTTAAGACAATTTTATAATTGCATAATGTGGCTCTTCTTTTTTTTTAATGCTCAGCACCTTTTGTTTTTGCATGTAATTCTCACTCAGTGTGATATATGTGGCATGGAGCCCATCCAGGGGGTGCGGTGGCACTGTCAGGACTGCCCGCAGGACAACGCTGTGGACTTCTGCAGTACCTGCTCTGACTGGTGAGTCTCAGACTACGCTAACATGACAACAATGTTTTTCCCTTGCGATTTTGAAAAAGTTTCATGTCTTTAAAACATCCAAAAAAATGGCCAAAAACACTATTAGGCCAGTATTTGGCATTGTCACCCTGTTAGTAAACAGTACCTGTAAAGAATTGACGATGTCTACTAAGTGACTTGGCGCTCTTGTCTGTATAATTTGCCATGTAAGATCTCCTCTTTTGGTTATAATGAAATAAATCAACACTTTGCAGAATAAGGGCGTACTCACACTATGCTATCCGAACCGTGCCCAGGCGCGCCTAAGCCCGAAACTGAAGAAGTGACGTCACTTTTAAGGGACTGTTTTCTATGGATTTATTAATCATTCTTACTTTTCAATGAATGCGAACTGTCATAGTTTATTAAAGACGCAAACCCCTCACTGCACGTCAGCTGCACCTCAGCAAACCTCCTAATACCTGCAGCACGAGGGCTGTTATGATAATTTATGAGCTGTAAATTAAAAGTTGTGGATCTGTTCAGCAAAATATTTGACTGTGTGTCACTGCATACCAAACAACTAAAAATAATACAAAACAATATAACTAAAGCAATCTCCACTGTGCTTAGCAAGAGCACTTCTCTTCTGTTAAACTGAACAGCCGCATCATCGATGTCGTAAGCGTGCTCCGCCTCGGATGCAATGTGAGTGCAGGCCGTCGGGGGAGGAGAGAAGGGGGACAACCGCGCTTCGCCGCGGTATAAGGCAACCATGCCTAGTGAGAGTACGCCCTAAGTTAGAAAGGTTGCAGAATAGTCTTTAAAAACACTTGAGCAGCAGCACTAACATAAACTCTGCCATTGTTGTTTATGTTTGTTTGTGCTTTCATTTCAGGTGTTTTCGTGAAGGAAAATGGGGTTGGCAAAAGTATCGAGTTCGGTACCAATCGGTACTGTAATTTTCACAGCCAATCACAGTCATTTCTGTTGAGCATAACACAATGGCCAATCAGCAGTATTTAAGTATGCGACGTTAACAGCGCTCAAGTATGTTTAACAACGCTCAAATGTTAGTGGAAAATAGACGTTTTCAAATTTTCAGTATGGATTGGTACCGAACTCGATACTTTTGACAACCCTACTTTTGAATTTTGGCATTTTTCTGTCGCAAAAACTACATTGTGTCAACAACTAGGCAAAACATTTAAAACCTTTCGATCTTTGGCTGAAAATGTTGTCTTGTCATCTTCTGCTTCCTCACAGTTGCTGTCTTTCACACCAGAGGAACTTTTTGCATATTTCCTAGAACTATTGGCAGCTTACCTGTTTTTTTTCTCCTGTTTTTAAACTAAGAACATTTTCATAATAGTAATGCCTTTTGGGGAGCTAAATTAGCTCCCACTTCACAGTAATGGTACAATAAGAACTTTTTTTTGGGTGTGCTGGAACTGGGAATGATTGGGTCTGGGTCATTTGGGCCGTTATTCAAACTGGCTTCTACTTCAGATTTCATTAATTTCTGTTCCATCTCCATTATCACTGCACAAAACACGGCTTTGACCATGACGTCCTCCATCCTCTAGCTGTAGATTCTGTGAAATGCAGAATTTGATTGCGCTTCCGCACGGCTTACATCACTCCAGAGTTCCTGCTGATGGTGCAAATGCAAGAGTCCAAAGAGCTTTGCCACCTCCTGTGCAGCCTTTACAACCTGCAGCTTCAGTGCTTAGACCCTAATAATCCAAATGGAAGGTGAAAAAAAAACATATAGAACCATTAGCTGACAGTACAGCAGGATTTAAACTTATGAAATGCTATTGTTAAAAACAATCAATAGTTCATGCCTTCTGAAGCCAACAGAAGTTTTGTGTACTGGTAATATAGATGCATGTGAGAAAGAAAGACTCCATTGAGTTCTGGGTTGGAAAGATTATATTCATCCTTCATTTGTTGAACGACTTTCTAATTATTATTATTATTATTATTATTATTATTATTATTATTATTATATAATTAGAATGAATTATTATTAATTGTTGACCAGAAGAACTCAAAATTGTGTAAAAACAATGCCGTGTGAGTAGTTATAATACAATAGCTGAGGGAGTGACCACAAATGTCACACAGTGATGGAAATAGTGCTACATGATGAATCGAAGGTGATTTTCATACACATTTTGGCAGTGAGGCCGGCTCTGTAATTGGGAGTAAATCTTTAGCAGCTGCTTTCAGATGGAGCAGCATTTGCTATATAGAGCCATTGTTTAGTGACAAGCTACGCAAAAGATCGCAGATGATTTATTCAACGTAATCCTGAAATTGAAGTTCTGTTTGGATTTCCCAATCATTGGCACCTAGCTCTCTGCAACTTTCACATGGTCGCCCACTGAAACTAAGCAGCGCTGCGCCTGGTCAGTACCTGGATGGGAGACCACATGGGAAAGCTAGGTTGCTGCTGGAAGTGGTGTTAGTGAGGCCAGCAGGGGCACTCAACCTGCAGTATGTGTGGGTCCTGACACCCCAGTATAGTGAAGGGGACTCTATACTGCTCAGTGAGCCCAGTCTTTTGGATGAGATGTTAAACCGAAGTCCTGACTCTCTGTGGTTGTGAAAAATCCCAGGATGTACTTCGAAAAAGATCCTGGCCAAAGTTGCCCACTGGCCTCTGTCCATCATGGCCTCCTAACCATCCCCATATCATAATTGGCTTCATCACTCTGTCTCCTCTCCACCAATCAGCGGGTGTATGGTGTGCGGTCTGACGCAATATGGCTGCCGCCGCGTCATCCAGGTGGATGCCACACAATGGTGGTGGATGAGGAGATTCCTCACAATGTGTATAGCGCTTTGAGCGTCTAGAAAAGCCCAATATAAATGTAAGGAATTATTATTATTATTATTATTATTATTATTATTATGTCACTTCTTTGAAGCATATTTTCAGTTTATATGTGAGAGCACACTATGGCCTTCAGAGAAGATTTACTACTGATCACAGGGCCGTGTTTTCCTGACGAGATGTGCATGAGAATCATAGCGTTTGTTGAATCACGATTTTGATTTCATTTCAGTTAATCAAAATTAAATGAGATTTCAAAGGGGGGTAAATTGACTGGATTTCAGGACTCTAACAGCCTGTGGGAAGAAGCTGTTGAGTAGTCTAGCCAAGCAGGCTCTAATACTTCGAAACCTTCTTTCTGATGGCACCAGCTGGAAGAGACTGTGGAAGGGATGGGTAGAGTATCTCACAATACTGCTAGCTTTGCTGGAGCACCATATGACTGAATGTCCTGAATTGAAGGGTAGAGGGACATTTTCCTCTCCTGGTGCTCCGGCAAAGCTAGCAGTATTGTGAAAGACTATACCCATCCCTTCCACAGTCAGGTGCATTGTCAGGTGCACAATAAGTCTGAACGATTAGTTAATTTCTGTCGTATGGATAAAGTTTAAAGGTGACAGATTGCATTGTTTAAACTGTTCTCTGGTATCTACATAGAAGTTATGAAAAACAAATCTCCAGAGACTGTTTTACAAAATCGTTTTATGCATAGAAGTTGCCGCAATCTGTACGTAACCAAGTCTGCTCGCCCATTACTGCTCCTGAGTTATGTGTTGTTAATAAAATATAGGTTATGTATACTTGACAAAAGGGACTGACAGAGCTGCGTTTAGAGATGTATTTTTAACGTATATGAAAACACAGGCAAGAATTCTCAACCTCTGTGTAAACAGATGAGTTTTATGAAGTTTATTGCCAGTGATATGAGCTGAGAGATGACAGTGATAAGAGCTGAGAGATATGACACGATGCATAAATACACAATATTCAGTAGTTTACATGTTTGTTGCCTCGTTACAAAAGTTCACTGCATATTTCACAATATACACGTTAAACTAAAACATGTAATATTAAAAGACAAGCTTATGGGTCTTTCTATGGGTCTTTCTTTCTATGATGAAGAAATGACTCAACCTGATTTACGGTTTAAAGGATGAACTCTTTATTGTTTATTTTTTTATTTGAATTAGTTTTTTGTTCATTTATTATTATTTTTATATAAAAAAACTAATTGAAACTTGAATTGTAACAGGTGACTTGGACGGTCAGTTGTGCCCACAATCATGTAACCGTACACTTTTCCGTTTGCCCCTTCAGTTTGTTCAGAACGGACACCCACAAACCCACACACAGACTGGAGCCGGTTTGCCAGGCCGAAACCTTCCTGGACAAAGACTACTGCTTACCGCAAAGTACAGGCTATAACTACCTGGACCCCAACTACTTCCCTGCCAACAGATGACAGGGACAAGCTCCAGCGCTACTATTCAGGGCTGGCCTGCAGCCCCCAGGGCATTCTGTGCATGGCTCCATCATCCAAGTCAAGAAATGCTTATGTCTGGGCGAGAGGGTACCGCAGATGGGCCGCACCTCGCCCCGACCCGCTGCCAGAGGGGGGTGGGGTGGGGGAGGGTTTGTGGGAGGGAGGGGGCAACACCCAGCCGTGGGTGTCAAACCTTACCAGGTCTCGTCAAGTAACACTATCTCAAATCAAAAGAAGTGAGAAGAAAGCACGAAAGAATGAATGAAAGAAAAGGCACACCGACATTCCCAATCCCAGGACATTTCGAAGGCAACCCGATGTGTCTCCCTTTGTTCTGCCGCTCGAGTGACGGCTGTCAGAGAGGAACGTCTCCGAGGAGCTGAATTCTGAATTCGGAGGACGGGCTCACGTTAAAGTGCAAAATGTCGTCTGTAGTTGAAATATTTATAAGTCAAGCTTTGTGCGTGAGCTCTTGTTGTGATGCAAGGAAAGGAACTTGGTGCTGAGACTGATGTCTTTGATTCATACCAGGTTTTGAACCAATCACGGAGGTTCGCTCACAATTCCGACGTTCTGAACGGGGGGGAAAAAAATCCTAGCTGACAAACCGGGTGTGTGTGTGTGTGTGTGTGTGTGTGTGTGTGTGTGTGTGTGTGTGTGTGTGTGTGTGTGTGTGTCTTGCCATGGGCTACCATTTTCACTAGAAGCTGCTCTTTATTTCCTCTTACAACCGTTACATGATGTTGTCACTTTATTTACATTCATTTCTTGTTTTTTTTAAATGGCGATATCAAAAAAAAAAAAGAAAAAACCCACTCCACTTTCCTTGAAGCACTACAGCACGGAGAAGACCAGCTGAGATCCGGAAGGCGTTCTTGCACTCTCTGCACACGTGGAGAGCTTTCTTTTCTTTTCTCTCAATGTGTACTGTTGTTGAACATGTGGAGTATTCAAATATATGGTGAAAAGTAGCCAGTGGTAGTTGCCGTGTGCCATTTTTTTTTCTTCCCCCTTCCCTGTCCACTTGATTCAAACCTGGCCACTTGTTTTAGAAGAAAATGAAGAACTTGTGGCAGTTGTTTGCCCTCTGTGAAAAACTGCCCAGCCATCATCACGCCTTTAGATCCCTCTCTAATTTTCGCAGTTTCCTCACGGTCCTTGAAAAGATTGTATTTTTATTAATCTATTTAAAAGACGATGAAAAAAAATAACAAACAAATCAGAAAAGGAGTTGGTGGCAGCCGTCGCACACGCGCGACGCTCCCACCTTATTTTATACACATGCATTTTGTTGTGCTTTAAGTAGACCATTTTGTAATGGGTTCTGTTCTATTCACCTCCCCTCCCTTGACCTGCTTCAGTATCTGTGTATAACAATCTGTTCTTAAATAATGTAAAAAAAAAAAATGTTAGAGGAGAACTGTGGAAATAAAAGTATGTGAAAAGTCTTTCTACACCACGTGACTCTGGCTGTATGATTTCCCAGTCGGCTTTATTTCTCTAACTTGTATCTTGGCTAACTTTTAAGTTTGATTTCAGGGAAGATGATGTTGAGATTTAGATTATAGTGATTTATAGTTTTGACATTTCAGCCACCAGAGGGTGGTGTGTTATTGGGAGTATTTGTTAAAGTCCATTATGCTACGAAGAAGAAAAAAAAAGACAGTTCCAGTGTTCTGCCAATATAGGCACTGTTATAAAGTACATCGTGTTTTGGAGATGTGCATTCAGTTTAGATGAGAACTACTGTTATAAGTGTTTTAGTAATACATGTATAGTGCAGGTCACACTCTCAGTGTATTTTGCCATGTTGAAACGATGCGACTCTCAGGCCTGCATTGTAAAACTACTCCATGATTTTAGCACAAACGTCACAACTCAAAACACACCACTCCAATATAAATATGTAGGAATACATCTATATAATTATAGTGGATTAGTAATTATAAGAGATTTAAGAAGAAAAAAAA
>CAIGQW010055679.1:502214-515186 GCA_903798125.1 Danio choprae | reverse complement strand
GTGTGTGTGTGTGTGTGTATATATATATATATATATATTAGTGTACATACACTCTCATGAAATTCATTACATTAATTACTTGTTTGGGGATTTGAAGACCTTAATATTAGGCAATAAAACACATTATTGTTATTATTATTGTGCTTTTGTCAGCAGATAATTCATAATGATCTGTGCGTTTGTGGTTAAAGCAGCAGAAAAGCTTTAGAGAAAGTAGTAAATATAACACAGCAAACAGAGATGATGACAGAATATCAAGATTCGTAGTGTTTTGGGGTTTTTTTGTTTTGTTGTTCTTGGAAAGGTATAGATGGGACCACCTTTATAGTGACTATTGGTCAATGAAACTGTAGGTGAGCTGAAAGGTGAGTTTATTTTAACACCTGATTCATGTCATTGGCATATTATTAGCCTCAGTAAAGTGACGATTAACTGTGAAAGGTTATGTAAGATGGCTAGTTTAATTTAATATCCTGAACTATATAATTTCAAGGTTAATAAAATACATTTGCAATCCATTAATTGAGATAAAATATAAATAAATTGCAGATAAGAATAATATTTACAACAACTATTCAGGCACTTTTAGTAGGATGTTGCTGGAAATAATAACATCGTGCCAAGTCAACTGTTTGTTTTTGTTGTTGTTTTTTCCAGATCAAAATGTGCGCGTGTTTAGAGGATTTGCAGTGGATTTTCGATTTGTTTTTGCGTTGTGAGGATTTGCAACACGTGTGCTGTCAAGCGGAGTTTCTTAATTTGCTGGTGTTTTTTTTCCCCTCTAATTGCATGTGTTTTCTTTTTCGTTGAGCTCTCTCTGCCACCATATATAAGGCCTAGATGGAGCTTCTCGGCCTTGAAATCCCTTTCCATGAATCTCTTTATGCGCTTTTCTGGAGCTAATCTGAAGACCACATGATTTTCGCAGGTCTGAAGCTCGACTTGAGCTTTGCATACAAACCACTGAAAAAAATGATGGGACAAAAAGTCAAGAGAACAAATGTTTGTTACTTTTTATGATGGTTTGTTAAGTTAATCAGGTTTCAACTAATGTTTTCAAGTCTGTTTCATTGATACAAGTTGAGATGGGCCGAACATTTTATTTAACAACAATGTTTTAAGCTGCAATCATTTTTATTTCACCGTGTGCGAGTGTACTTCTGAAGACGAAGACTGAGTGATTATTCCGGCGTGTCAATCACACATCCTCCTAATTAGGCTCCTCTAAAAACCTATGTTGTGAACTTCATTAACAGCTGACCGTGGAATATTTAGCATTGAGGAAATTTCATGAATTGACCACACTTGAATTCACTGAGCTCCTGAGAGCGAACCCTTCTTTTACAAATGGGCTTGGTTTTATACACAGGAGAAACCTGAATTCAGTGATTTGGGGACTGAACTATAGTTAGGCTACTTCTGTTGCTGTCACACAAAAATAATGATTTTTAAGCAAGAATGTCGATATTTATGTAATATGCGGCTTGTTTATGGTAGTCTTAGGTCATTTTAGGCTGAAAAATTTAGATTTTTTTAATTTTTAAAAGTTACAGAATCATCAAAATGATCTAAAACTCCTTGACTTTGTTAGCATTTGGTATGTGAACACACACACACACACACACACACACACAAAAACTGAGGCCAGGATTCAAGCATGCTAAATGGTTGTAAATAAAACAACAACAATAGTCACACTTGTGGTCTTTGTGGTCAAAAATGACCGCCATAGGAAATGAATTGGAAATGAGCAAAAATATGAACATTCAGAAAATAATTTGTTAGCAAAAACACAAATCCACCATGATGCTGAAAAAAAAGTGAAGGGTTGACACTCTAAAACACCTAAGAGTGTGAAATAGACACACACACACACACACACACACACACATCTTATACCCACACACCTATAAATAATCGCAATTCAAAAATCAGCCCATAGGAGTGTAGGGGCGACACAAATTAACACTTCAAATCCCATTTTCAAACCAAAAATATCTAAAACCTGTCAAAAAGAAGTCCTTTAGATTGTCTAAATGTATATTCAAATCCACAATTCTCCCCACAAGACCTCTCAAAATTAAAAAAAGAAAAATACATTTCACTGACCTTACTGAAGACATCAGAGGGTGCTTTCAGGCATTCGTCCCGTTTTGACCGCGAAGACCACAAGTGTGATTCCCAAATCATACTTCCCAGACAGTTAGAAGGATAGTGGGGGGAAATGTATTTAGAAGAAAAACACCTGGAATCACTATTCCGGACAATATGATATAATTATGACAAAATGTATTTGTGTCGGCGCAATAGCCTAGTGATTAGCACGCTGACATATGGTGCAGTAGCACTTCAGGGCGTCCCGAGTTCGAATCCCGGCTCGAGGACATTTCCTGTCCCTACCACCTCTCTCTCTCCAACTTCGCTTCCTGTCTATAATACTGTCCTATCTACTTAATAAAGGCAAAAGGCCAAAAATAATTCTTTAAAAAAAAATGTATTTGTGTGTCTATAAGTGTTGGCAATATTTGATCTCAATCCTCTGATGTTTTTCCTCAGAGCAAACACATTTGACTGAGGCCAACGTAGAAGTTTTGTAACTTTACATAAATTAAGTTCTATATCAAATGGCCACTGTTAAAGTAAATATGCAAATAATAGTAATTTAATAAAAGTACTAGCAGTAAGTAGCAGTTTTGAGGTGGCTGTGTATCATTTACATTATTGCGCAAAACATCTAAGTATTCAATTATCTTTGAAATCATAATTTAGTCATAAATTGAAAAGAAACAGCCTTTCTAAAAGCCCACGTGAAGATCTGAACGGCAGTCATTGTGAACTAGACTTTTGGGTTTGCAGCACTGGTCTGTGCTCAGTTGTCGGCAATCACAGTACTCTCTAAATAAAGGTCGAATACCTGGAAATACTTACATTTATCTTAATGCACAGAGCAGACAAAGCTCTCCGTTATCCTCAGATGCCATTTTATCCAATTTTAAAATAAAAGTTATCATAAAAATGGAGGCAATGGTCTTTTCTTCTTTATTATTTACCCAAGTGAAACAGCTTCTCAAATGAAGTAAAAATAAAAACAGGGCTTGATTTTTGTGATCATGTGTCAGGCTGCAGGAAGGAAGGGACTTTGACTGTTCTCGCACTCACGCACGCATCAACAGACAAGAAATTAAACTCACAGCATCAGATTGCTTCTTATTTTGAGTTGAACAAGACCAATTCTATTATTCATTATCGGTGGATAAGCTTCATCTAATATGCTTTGAATTCTGGTGCTGCTGGATAAAACTGAGTTCTACAATATGTCATATTTTTGCTGACAGCCTACTTACATGATCCCAAATGTTTCGAAGACCGTTCAAATCCAGAGAAATAAGCTATTTTAATTAGCTACACAGACCGTGTCATCACACACTCTCGATTTGGTTTGCTTTTATAGAATTCAGGGAAACGCCAACAATGTTTTGCTATTGAAGTTTGACTAATTTACGTTATAACAAAACCCTAAAAAGAAAATGTTGTATGATAAAGCATTGCTGCTTCTTGACAACAGAAGAACTGAAAGAGGAGGACTGTGGCATAATAAAAGCTCTGCTGCTTTTCATCACGTTTGTCTCTCATCAGCAATCGCTTCAGGGCTCTTGTTTCACTTCGACGGCTACTATAATACAATTTAAATACTTTAGCTCATGCGTGAACATAGGGTGACTTCTTTGTGTGAATTAAAAGTTGCGTCTGTCTGGGATTTCTAAATTTCCTAAAATGTCTAGGATTCGGCTTTGGCTTTTTATAGTTCTAGTTAATCGTATGTATTTTTGGATTACTTTATACGTTTGTCTTTCTGCCTGATTTAATATAAGTTCGTATGGCTCTGCAGCTGACTTCGCTACAGGAGGCTTTTATAGTTGACACATTTGCCGTTCCTAACAACAGGAGGCAACTCGGCCATGACGAAACGGTGAGGTAGTGCGTGGGGTTGCTAATCAAATGAATTTAATTATACAGCTGAAGTCAAAATATTAGTCAATTTTCTTTTGTTTTTCAAATATTTCCCAAGTGATGTTTAACAGAGCAAGGAATTTTTCACAGTATTTCCTATAATATTTTTTCTTCTGGAGAAAGTCTTAAGTTTTTTTAAACATTGTAAGGTCAATACTATACTAATGGACCCACCCGAGCCACTTAGATATCACTTTTGCCTTATGGCACGGTGCTCCATTGTGCTGGAAAATGCATTGTTCTTCACCAAACTGTTGTTGGATTTTTGGAAGAAGTTGCTGTTGAAGGATGTTTTGGTACCATTCTTTATTCATGGCTGTGTTTTTGGGCAAAATTGTGAGTGAGCCCACTCCCTTGGATGAGAAGCAACCCCACACATGAATGGTCTCAGGATGCTTTACTGTTGGCATGACACAGGACTGATAGTAGCGCTCACCTTTTCTTCTCCAGACAAGCCTTTTTCCAGATGCCCCAAACAATGGGAAAGCCAAAGGGGCTTTATTGGAGAATATGACTTTGCCCCAGTCCTCAGCAGTCCATTTGCCATACTTTTTGCAGAAGATCAATCTGTCCCGGATGTTTTTTTGGAGAGAAGTGGCTTCATTGCGGCCCTTCTTGACACCAAGCCATCTTCCAAAAGTCTTCGCATCATTGTGCGTGCAGATGCGCTCACACCTGCCTGCTGCCATTCCTGCACTGGTGGCACTCCGATCCCGCAGCTGAATCCTCTTTAGGAGACGATCCTGGCGCTTGCTGGACTTCTTAACAAGAATTGAACCTCTTTCCTTGAAGTTTCTGATGATCCTATAAAATGTTGATTTAAGTGCAATCTTAGTAGCCACAATATCCTTGCCTGTGAAGCCATTTTTATGCAACGCAATGATGGCTGCACACGTTTTTTTGCAGGTCAACATGGTTAACAATGGAAGAACAATGATTTCAAGCATCACCTTACTTTTAACATGTCAAGTCTGCCATTCTAACCCAATCAGCCTGACATAATGATCTCCAGCCTTGTGCTCGTCAACTTTCTCACCTGAGTTATCAAGATGATTACCGAAATGATCTCAGCAGCTCCTTTAATGACAGCAATGAAATGCAGTGGAAAGTTTTTTTCAGGATAAGGTTAATTTTCATGGCAAAGAAGGACTATGCAGATCATCTGATCACTCTTCATAACATTCTGGAGTATATGCAAATTGCTATTATAAAAACTTAAGCAGCAACTTTTCCAATTTCCAATATTTATGTAATTCTTAAAACTTTTGGCCACGACTGTACAACCAAAACAACATTCTCATTGTGAGCTCACTATGTCCATGTCTTTTAAGGGATGACAGAAATAGAACTATTAAACATATGAAATGTATTTTATTTCACTTTAGTTGATAAATAAGAATACAGTTATCAGACCTCATTGTGAAATCGATCCATTCACTGCACCCGTGAACGCCAGACTGTGAAATTCAAACCACATTTCATCTCCAACTCATTCATTTCTGCATTAAACATACAGCAAATCACTATTCTGGCATGCTTAGCACAATAAAAATCATGAAGTATAAATCACAAAGCCTCTCCAGCGGCTGGTCCTTCATGCTGATCAGTTTGGCTAATTTCATTGCTCAAGGATACTGACAGAACAAGTCCAAAAAACACCAAAACGGCACCATAAATGATCCTCATTTGTGTTTTATAGAGCTGAAAGTTAGCTTAAGCATTAGCACAGCACAGGTTCAATACCAAGAGATAAACACTGCCGACTTGTTGGGCTGATATTATATACAATGAACAGCGATGGTGTGAAATGAGCAGGCGCCGTTGGCTGGTTAGTAGTTTTCCAAGTGGGTGTGTGTGCCATACAGAAGCTGTGAACGCCGGCGAATGTGTGTGTGTGTGTGTGTGTGTGTGTGTGTGTGTTTGTGTGTGGAAATGTACCGTGGAATCAGTCTGAAGTGAAAGTAGTGTAGGTGATGTTTTTGTCCTCCAGGGGGCAGTGCCAGTCCAACTCTCTAGCAGGAGTCTAAGACCACGCAGATGTGCTCAAAGACGTCTTCCGGGGGTTGCTCAGCATCAATCTACATACACACACACACATACACAACACGGCTGTTAGAAATCATAAGCTGAAAAGTAGGGCATCAACCCACAGGAGAACTGTCATACAGAGCTAATACATCCTATAAACAATCTGAAGATGCTGCTCTGAATGCATTCACTTTTTGCTTACAGATGCAGGTTCATGTGTTTCCTTTATTTTGTCATGTTAGATATGATTACAGTGTAACAAATCTATATTGTTCTAAAAGTGTATTCTGCCAATATATGGGTCGTTGAGATGATTTTCAATGTCATGCGATAAAAATGAATATAATTAGTACTGTCTTCATTTAAAATGCTGTAAAAGCTTATTTCTTCGTTTTCCATATCCTCTTATTTGAATTTTTTTCTTCGTTTTTTACAATTTGTTTTGTTTGAGCCAAATATCAAAACTGTCCCATGGTTTGACTGTTTCAAGCCTAGTTCAATATTCATTTATTCATTCATTCATTCATTTTCTTTTCGGCTTAGTCCCTTTATTAATCTGGGGTCGCCACAGCGGAATGAACCGCCAATTTATCCAGCATATGTTTTACGCAGCGGATGCCCTTCCAGCTGCAACCCAGTACTGGGAAACATCCATACACTCCCACTCAAACACATGCACTACAGACAATTTAGCTCACCCAATTCAACTATACTGCATGTCTTTGGACTTGTGGGGGAAACTGGAGCACCCAGAGGAAACCCACGCCAACACGGGGAGAACATGCAAACTCCACACAGAACTGACCCAGCCGAGGCTCGAACCAGCGACCTTCTTGCTGTGAGGCGAATGTGCTACCCACTGCGCCACCATGAGGCCACCTAGTTCAATATATTTATATATCTCAATTAAAAGGATATCGTATAAAATCATTAATAAATACCTCAGGCCTAATTTGACAAGTGACTGAAAACCACGTCCTCTGGTGTGACACTATAGACCATTTTGAGGGATGTAAACAAAAACAATGGTCCCAACGTATTTCCTGTTTCATTCATTCATTCATTTTCATTTCGGCTTAGTCCCTTTATTAATCTGGGGTCGCCACAGCGGAATGAACCGCCAACTTATCCAGCACATGTTTTACGCAGCGGATGCCCTTCCAGCCGCAACCCATCTCTGGGAAAGTATTTCCTGTTTTACATTTTTAATTTCTATAGCTTCCGAGAATCCAAAGAGCCACAGATTGATAAATAATGTTATGATAACTGTTTAACATTAAGTTATGATTGCTATAGTTATGAAATAGTTTGATAACAAGCAGGAAATGTTCAGGGACCAATGACATGACCACATTGAAATGGTCTATATGCTAATTTTAAATCGTCAATTCCACGCAGAATGTTAATTGGTTAAAGGACTCAATTCAAGATGTGACTGAAGCCCCCTGTCGAGACTTGTTCATTTTTTTTCACATTTAATTTGCCTGGAACCACAATAAAATTATTATGTTTCGTTGTCGCTTAGTGTGGGTGCGTCACATTGGCGCAGTGGGTAGCATGTTCGCCTCACAGCAAGAAGGTCGCTGGTTCGAGCCTCGGCTGGGTCAGTTGGCAGTTCTGAGTTTGCATGTTCTCCCCGTGTTTGCGTGTGTTTACTCCAGGTGCTCCGGTTTCTCCCACAAGTCCAAAGACATGCGCTATAGGTGAATTGGGTAAGCTTAATTGTCTGTAGTGCATGTGTTTGAGTGGGAGTGTATGGATGTTTCCCAGTACTGGGTTGCAGCTGGAAGGGCAACCCCTGATTAATAAAGGGACTAAGCCGAAAAGAAAATGAATGAAGGAATGTTGATTAGTGTGACAACCCATTTATTGAAAAGTCCGACACAGAAGTCACAGAAGTAAAACAAACATGAATCATAATTTCATATATGATTCATAATTTCAAAATAAATAGCACTATATGAAGATAAGTGTTCAACAATGAAGATAAATTGCTCTCACACTATTTATATATTATTAAGAGTTTTTTTTTTCATATATAGTGTACAATTTATTCATTCATTCATTTTCATTTCGGCTTAGTCCCTTTATTAATCTGGGGTCGCCACAGCGGAATGAACCGCCAACTTATTCAGCATATGTTTTACGCAGCGGATGCCCTTCCAGCTGCAACCCATCACTGGGAAACATCCACAGACACCCATTCACACACATACACTACGGACAATTTAGCCTACCCAATTCACCTATACCGCATGTCTTTGGACTTGTGGGGGAAACCGGAGCACCCGTAAGAAACACACGCCAACACGGGGAGAACATGCAAACTCCACACAGAAATGCCAACTGACCCAGCCGAGGCTCGATCCAGCGGCCTTCTTGCTGTGAGGAGATTGTGCTACCCACTCCGCCACCGTGAGGCCCGTGTACAATTTAGTAAAAAGTTCAATAAAAAAGCGAGAGAAAGAGCGAGTGATAGTTAGTTACCCTTATATTTTCCCAAACATCAAGACTTATACATCAGACGTAACTATGTTTTCATTTAAAAACGATCTTTAAAAAACATTTCTACTGCCTATTTGTCAACTACCCATATCTGATTGTAATTAAAATAATTACAGTTTCATTTCATTCATCATTCATTCATTTTCCTTCGGCTTAGTCCTTTTATCCATCAGGGGTCACCACAGTGGAATGAACCGCCAACTTATCCAGCATATGTTTTACACAGCGGATGCCCTTCCAGCTGCAACCCAGTACTGGGAAACACCCATACACACTCATTTACACACATACACTACACTATAGCGCATGTCTTTGGATTGTGGTGGAAACCGGAGCACCCAGAGGAAACCCACGCAAACATGGGGAGAACATGCAAACTCCACACAGAAATGCCAGCTGAACCAGCCGGGGCTTGAACCAGCGACCTTCTTGCTGTGAGGCGACAGTGCTAACCACTGAGCCACCATGTCGCCCTAAATAATATAATAAAATTGCCAAATATATATTTTTTCTGAAGTAGCCTTATAAATAACTTCTGGATAATGACAATGTAATGTACTGTATGTCTTTAACTTCATTCTTGTAAGTGGGATATTTAATTTGCACACTCATCTGCTTGGATGTATATGCAACTATGCTTTAGAAATAAGATACAGAATTCATATAATAGTCCATCATTTAAATCCAACCTTTTAATGGAAGGAATTGTTGTTATGACAAATTGAGTTATTCTCTTGGAGGAAAATGTTTAATTAAATGTTTTTGCACTGTATTCATATTCTGGGTTCAACTGCATGCAGGATTTTACCCTTTGTATGACGAATTTTGCCTTTATATAAAACTTTACTCATGCATTTAATGCAAGTGTTTTAGAATGCCCCCTGCTCGCATGTTGCCAGTAAAATAACGTCAAAATTTCACAATAAACTGAAACCGAAAAGTACAAACTGCTCCATACCCAGCAAGACTGTTTTTGTATTTAAAATACATCTAATAGATGTCTAAACATAGATGTCTAGGCTAAAACAAGGCTAAATTTGGGCTGTCTAGTAGACATATAAGACAGACATTACATGTGTAGTCATTAGTAGGGCCAGACAGAATCTGTGGACATTTTTTGGACAGTTTTGTAAAAGATCTGCAGATTTATGCGGAATGATTTTGAGATTATTGTAACTAAAAAGTAAAAACGTAATATATGAAATAAAAAAGAATCCCTTTTTAATTTTTATCCAATGTTTACAATGCAACTCCAATTGGATCCACTTATTTGGTAAACAAAGCAAGTTTATAATATATCTACTAAAAGACAGAAAATATGACTTTACAAACTGTATCGTAAATAAATCATATGAACATTTTCATATTAGTCAATAATATTACTGAAATTCATTTAAAAACGGAATAAATATAAATTTACACAAGTAAATAAATACAGTGCATCCGGAAAGTGCAACAAAAACTAAATATCACATGTACATCAGTATTCACAGCCTTTGCTCAATACTTTGTTAATGCACCTTTGGCAGCAGTTACAGCCTCAAGTCTTTTTGAATATGATGCCACAAGCTTGGTACACCTGTCTCTGGGAATTTTTGCCCATTCCTCTTTGCAGTACCTCTCAAGCTCTATCAGGTTGAATGGGAAGCGACAGTCTACAGCCATTTTCAGATCTCTCCAGAGTTGTTCAATAGGATTTAGGTCTGGCCTCTGGCTGGGCCACTCAAAGACATTCACCAAGTTGTTGTGAAGCCACTCCATTGATATTTTGGCGTTGTACTGTGGGTCATTGTCCTGCTGGAAGATGAACCGTCGCACCAGTCTGAGGTCAAGAGCACTCTGAAGCAGGTTTTCATTCAGGATGTCTCTGTACATTGCTGCATTCATCTTTCCCTCTATTCTGACTAGTCTTCCAGTTCCTGCTGCTGAAAAACATCCCAACAGTTGGTATTAGCCTGGTGATGAGCGGTGCCTGGTTTTCTCCAAACGTAATGCCTGGCATTCACTCCAAAGAGACCAGAGAATTTAGTTTCTTATGGTCTGAGAGTCCAAATTCCAGCCGGGCTGCTATGTGCCCTTTACTAAGGAGTGGCTTCCATCTGGCCACTCTACCATACTGGCCTGATTGGTGGATTGCTTCACAGATGGTTGTCCTTCTGTAAAGTTCTCCTCTCTCCACAGAAGAACGCTGGAGCTCAGACAGAGTGACCATCGGGTTATTGATCACCTCCCTGACTAAGGCCCTTCTCCCCCAGTTACTCAGCTTAGATCAGGTCAGGCCAGCTCTAGGAAGAGTCCTGGTCGTCCCAAACATCTTCAACTTACTGATGATGGAGGCCACTGTGCTCATTGGAACTCCAGTTAAGCTGCTGAAACATTTCACGAATGATCAGTGGAAACAGAATGTACCTGAGCTCAATTTAGAGCTTCACGGCAAAGGCTGTGAACACTTAAGTACATGTAATTTTTCAGGTTTTCTTTTTTTTAACAAATTTACAACAATTTCAAAAAATCTTTTGGCTGTAACATAAAAAATGTGGAAAAAGTGAAGCGCTATGAATACTTTCCGGATGCACTGTAGACTCAAACTGGCACCAAATATCAAGAAGAAAAATGCAATTAGCTGTGATAGGAGATGCCACTCTGGGCATTTTTTATTCTATAATACATTACCTGTATACCTGAGAAGACAAAGACGAAGAGCAATGAATGCATGGTGGCTTTTGGAGACGTGAAACTGCTCTTTGGGAGCATAGTAATAATACTAAACCATTTTGATGATGGACTTTGGCATTTTAGAATGACCAAAACAACATTTCAGATGTTTTACCCATTATGCCCATTATGCCCATTTTTGTCATCACATGATCTGCTAAAACAAAATAACTTTTTATTGATGCGCATACTGGAATTGATTTAGTAAATGTTTTTTTATGTAAATGTGTTCGTAGTTTATGTGCATTTTCTCTTATCGAATAAAACATTTATCCTACTCAGTTGTGCACATGAGTTTTTATGCACATTTTTAATGTTTGTTAATTTATCATGTTTATTGTGAAATTTGCATTTCAACAAACACATGTAGACTGCTGAGTATAAATGTGTACGTAGTATAAAATGCCCATTTAAGAATTGTGTCAATCTGAAGTTAAAGGTCATCTGTTTATGCAGAGGTTGATATTAATTCATGGCTGTGTTTTCTTTGACATCATAGCTTCAAAATACAACACATCTCTGCCTGTCTCTTTTACCTACAGTACATTTTATCCACAGTGTGTCGTTGTGTGTGTGTCCCATTAAGCATTTTTTAGGCGATATTCCAAAACGTGGATAAAAATAGGTGGATAGAAGCTGCTAATCATTAAATCTTATGTCTACTATTTCTAAATAGACAAACACAAAACTTCTTGGTGAATATGAACACACGGAGCTGTCGCAACGACTGTAAGAGGTGAAGTGAACAGATTATGTGAGTATTATGCTGCAACAGTGTAGCTGAGCTTCAACACATGCACCAACCTTATGGAAAACTTCTCTGTGTTTATAGTGAGCGACCACAGGATTGATCAGGCTGCAGAATCCGTCTACTCTGCGGCGAGTATCTCTGTCTCGGGCTTCTTTACTGTGCAGACTGCAGGTGGCCCTCTGCTGTAGCCGTCGACTCATCATATCTGCAGAACATTCCAGTAGCAGAACTATGTCCGGCTGACCCATCTGAAACCCACACAAGCAGATCTGTTAGATCTGGTGAAGTCACACAAATTACAGTGACTGAAGGTGTTAAAAAAGAAGATTAAAAAAAATAATAATTCTGTAAATATTTACTCAAAAACTAAACTTTACAACCTTCCTTTGAACACAAAATGATATGTTTAACAGACCATCCCGTTATCGTCCATAATTCAATGTGTAATATTTTAATAACAGAAACAACACAAATGAAGCACAAACGGACGAAACTATTTGGGTTGAGTTTGAAGCATATGGGGGGCTGTGAGACCGCTGAAAGACCTGCAAATATTATTTTAATATCCAAAAAACCAAAACAGCACAAACAGATTATTTACCAGCACAAACCAGCACAAACGAACGAGACTATTTTGAATAAATTTGCAGCATGTTGGGCGGGTGACATCATAGTCATAATTCAATGTGTAATATTTAAAAAATGGAAACAGCACAAACTGAACTTTTACCGGCACAAACGAACGAGACTATTTTGGATAAATTTAGAGTATTTCGGGGGGCTGGTGACGTCATCGTCCATAATTCAGTGTGTAATATTTTAATAACAGAAACAGCACAAATGGAGCACAAACGAACAAGACTATTTGGGCTGAATTTGAAGTATATGGGGGTGGATGGGGGGGCTGCGAGACCACTGAAAGACCTGCAAATATTATTTTAATATCTCAAAAACCAAAACAG
>CAIGQW010055679.1:484190-502204 GCA_903798125.1 Danio choprae | reverse complement strand
ACCTGCAAATATTATTTTAATATCTCAAAAACCAAAACAGCACAAACGGAACTTTCACCACCACAAACCAGCACACATGGAGCACAAACTAACAAGACTATTTTGGATCAATTTGGAGCATTTCGGGGGGCTGGTGACATCCTCGTCCGTAATTCAATGTGTAATATTTTAATAACAGAAACCAGCACAAACACAACTTTCACCGGCACAAACCAGCACACACGGAGCACAAACGAACAAGACTATTTGGGGTGAGTTTGAAGCATATAGGGGGGGCTGCATATTTTAATATCTCAAAAACCAAAACAGCACAAATGGAACTTTCACTGGCACAAACGGAGCACAAACGAATGAGACTATTTTGCCGACGTTTTGTATTGGGTGGGGGGCCAACTTCACGGAGGTTCTCAGGGGCTCCTTCCCATACAATGAAAATAAATCAGTAAAGCATTGATTAGTAAAAGTAGGCCATATCACTTTTTGTAGTAGGTATACAAAAAGAAGGAATACATAATCAATCCAAATCTTGTAATGAGACAATTATGAAATTAAAAAAATATATATTTTAGTTTCAATCTGTTAGTTTTAAGGATATCTATTAGCTAGTGTGCTCCAAAACAGTCGGTAAATTTGTGTTCAGACGATATAAAACTGATATAAACATACAAAGCTTGCAGTTTGTCACTTCTGCCTAAAGTGATCAACGATTTTTTTTCACATCACCTCATACTTCAGTTTCTCATCAAATCTTCTGACCAATCAAATGCTCTCTAGTATCTGACTTGCCCCGCCCCCTTCAAGACGCTTCACATTTGCTTTTCATTTGATGCGCTTGTGCTCAACCACTCTCACTGGCAAAGTGGTGATAAAAACAAAACGCTATTAGCTGTTTTTTATTATTATTTTTTATTTTTTAAAGAAGGAGGTACTTTATTTACCCTCTCTTCATTTTTTTTCAGTTGAGATTACATCAAACATCGAATAAAAAAAAATTCAAAGCACTTCATGGGACCTTCAAATTATGAACAGATTTAATTTTATTCAAGTATAAACAATTAATCAAAATACATAGAGCACACATTTCAAGAATTAGTTCACACAAAAATGAAAATTCTGTCAATATTTGTCATATTTGTCAATCCTCTGTCATTCATTCATATTCAGAATATTTTTGATGAAATCTGACACCTCTCTGAGCCTCCATAGACCCAGTCTCAACTAGTTCAAAGTCCAGAAAGCTAGCAAAGACATTCTTAAAACAGTCATTGTGTCTTCACTGGTTCAATCAGAATTGTATCAAGCTACGAGAATACTTTTGTGCACAAAACAAAATAATGACTTTATTCAACAGTTTCTTCTCCTCAGTGTCAGTATATTGCGCACATTTACAAGTACTGTGCACTGATGTATTCCTGGATGCACATGCGTGACTTCCTCTTTTCAAATTATAATTTTTTTTAAACAAAGCACAGGCACATAAGAGTGTGAAGAACACATTGTTCTCATGGATGCATGACTAATCTTGACACTAAGGAGAAGATACTGTTGAAATATTCATCATTGTTTTATGTGTTGACAAAAGACAACATTCTATTCCAATTGAACAACTGAAGGTATATGGTGTGTTTTGAGGATAGGATGTTTTTTTTTGTTATTTTTCTGAACAGTGATTTATTTTGGACTATTGCTGTCTATGGAGGTCAAGGGAGCTCTCCGATTTCATCGAATACATCTTAATTTGTGTTCTGAAGACAAACAAAGGTCTCAGGGGTTTGGAACGACATGGGGTTGAATAATTTATAACAGTTTTCATTTCTGGGTGAACTAACCCTTTAAGCTAGTGTTTTAAACAGGTTTCTTCCGTTCCATTGGACATGTCTATACACGACACTAGCATTGTCATATAAATTCAGAAGAGATGGAATCTTTTTTCACAATATTTTCTTTGTCATAAAACAAAGAAGATGAATAAACAATGTAAAATGTACATTTCAGAAGGATACATTACTTAAGATTAGTGGCCTATTTCCATGACAACTTTTAGTCACAAAACTATCCAACAACGGTTACACTTATGTATTATTCAATCATTTTCCTTCGGCTTAGTCCATGATTATAAGGGGTCGCCACAGCGGAACGAACCCCCAACTATTCCGGCATATGTTTTAGGGCACATCGGATGCCCTTCCAGCCACAACCCAGTACTGGGAAACACCCATACACTCCCACATTCACACACACACACACTAATACACTAGGGCCAATTTAGTTCATCCAATCACTTATAGCGCATGTTTTGGAACTGTGAGGGAAACCGGAGCACCCTGAGGAAACCCACACCAACACGGGGAAAACATGCGAACTCCACAAAGAAATGCCAACTGGCCCAGCTGACACTTGAACCAGTGACCTTCTTGCTGTGAGGCGACAGTGCTAACCACTGAGCCACCGTGCCACCCTTCTGTTTTTTTTTTTTTATTTAAATGATTTGAGATTTTCTCTAAAATGACATTTACAGCAGAGGAGGTACAGTAAACCCGGTAAGGCCCATGTTTCATGTATCCATTAACATGATTCATGTATCCATTAACTTTTTTGTGTGTTTTTTTTTTATAGTATGAGTTTAAAATTAAGAACATCAAGAAGAAGAAAGTCAACCTTATCATGTCAGTGGATGGCATCAAGGTTGTTTTACGCAAAAAGAAAAAGGTGAGGGGTTTAAAATTTTCTTTATAGTATTGTTATAATGACAATGTACTCTGATGATAAATATGTACAGCAATTAAAGGATAGTTCACCCCAAAATGAACATTTTCTCATGATTTACTCACCCTCAAGTGGTTTTAACCTAGTTCTTTTATGAGTTTTATTCTGTTGAACACAAACATGCATACACTCGCATTCACACACGCACTCATACACTACAGCCAATTTTGTCTACCCAATTCACTTAAATGGCATGTGTGGGACTGTGGGGGAAACTGGAGCACCCGGAGGAAACCCACGCCAACACGGGGAGAACATCCAAACTCCACACAGAAATACCAACTGGTCCAGCTGGGACTCGAACCAGCGACTTTCTCGCTGTGAGGCAACAGTGCTAACCACTGAGCCACCGTGCCACCCATTATGTATTATAATACTGTATTATTATATTGTTTTTATTTTCTTTTTATTGTCTTTCATAAAGTTGTGTGTTGGCCAGGTTTCCCTTGTAAATCATATCTGTAAATCATATCTCGATCTCAATGTTTTTTTTAAAAATCTGGTTAAATAAAGATGAATGAATGAATTGATTACATTATTCCAGATGAACTTTGACTCCATTATTTTTCTGGAAAAGCACTGACCTTGGCTTCATATTCTTGTGCCTGCTTCTCATTCTTCGGGAAGCCTGTTACCAGGAAGCCCTTCCCCTGACGTACAGTAGATGCCATGGCTTCGCACAACAGATCTAGCAGTGTGTCCTTAAACAAAAAGAAAATCAGATAAACACTTTACGTACGATTTCAAAATCAATGAGAATGGCTGGATGTATAAAAACACATTATAAAGAAACGTGAAGTCTGATGTCTGGTGACAACTAAAAGTAGTTCACAGCAAATGCTAATGACAGCCATGTTGCTAGGCAACACCACAGTAACATAAATCATTTGATTAAGTCTGGATATCTCTGAGCCATGTGCCAAACCTCAGCAAATAAAACCCACGACAAAAAGAGTCTGCGCTCTGAATGATTAAACAAGACAGCGGAGCTCATCTGACCTGCTGTTAACGAATAAATAAGTGTGGACATTGAAACGACTGCCTAATTAAATGTGTTCACAAATGTCTGACGATAGATTGTGCTGTATAATTGTGTACTAGTTTCCATGAAAGATTTTTCACTTAGTGCTGAATCAAAATGGAATGGCTGTACCTGCACCTTCATGCTCCACGGCAGCTGGACTCAGTGAAAGTTGCAGTGGTCTATTGATTTCTCATATTTGAACACTAGCTTTTTGTGTTGAAGCTAAATCGAAACAGGTGTGAGGCGTGCTTCTGTATACTGATAGCATTACCTTCAAAAAAGTACATTAGCAACTTGCAGTGGAGTAAGGAGCACTGAAAAATCATACTCAAGTAAAAGTACTATTAATTTGACAAAGAAAATGTAGTGCAATTAGAGTCAAAGTATATGTTCTAAAGATTTCTCAAAATATGGGTAAAACGTAGTGAATATTAAAAGAGTTAAACCATTGATGTTTACCATTTTTGAATACATTTAGCCTTTCCCAGAGATGGGTTGCAGCTGGAAGGGCATCCGCTGCGTAAAACATATGCTGGATAAGTTGGCGGCTCATTCCGCTGTGGCGACCCCAGATTAATAAAGGGACTAAGCCGAAATGAAAATGAATGAATGAATGAATACATTTAGCCAATCTCTGGGTTTGACTGGAGAACCTTTAGCTTAGCTTAGCATTGATCTTTGAATGGTGTTAGACTATTAGCATCTCGCTCAAAAAAAAAGAAAAAAAAGAAGAGTTTTCATATTATTCCTATTTAAAGCTTGACTCTTAGTTACATTATAAGACCAACAGAAAATGAAATGTTGCTATTTTGTAGGCCGATATGGCTAAGAACTATATTCTCATGCCGGCATCATGCTCAAGAACCTTTACTGCCATACCATGGCTGCAGCTGGATCAATGATATGATGCAGCGATTACTAAACTGATTTAAAAAATGGCAAAATTCAACTGTTTAACTAGGGGACATTGATCCATTTCCAAAAAAAGTTGAGTGTTTCTTTAGTTTAAATATTTACCTGCAATTTATTGAATAGAACATATAGTGGAGCTTTCACCAAGAAAAAAAAAAATCATTTGAGAAATCGTTTCTGAGATTTTCAAATCGCATCGCTATTATCTGTTGTTCTTTTACGGGTGTTTCTAAGTGTTTGCTGCATTTTTAAAGTGTCTGTATTTTGAGGTCAGTTGAGGTGATGTGATTCTTCTATGCACAATTTCATTGGATGGGAATCAAGTGACTGATTATTATACTTAGCCAATCAATGTAGAGAAGGAAAAAAAACAAAGTAGTGACTGCAGGTTGAAGGGAAAATAGTGTGGTAAAAATACAGATAGAGATCTAAAAATGTACTCAAGTAAAAGTACACATTTAAAGTTTTTTTAACTACTTAGTAAAGTACGATTCCTAAGACAACCTACTCAGTTACAGTAATATGAGTATTTGTAATTTGTTACTTTACACCACTGCTACTTGTTAGCTACAGCACGCTTTTCTTCTTAGCCTTCCTAAGAGCTCTGTGCACCAGTCCTTCAATAACTCCTAGAGGTCCATTATTTGACAGCTATTTAAAAACGGCAGGCATGTGAGTTGGAAATAATATATTCAGAACTGTGACCATTCAGGAGTTGATTTTGACCACCTTCTCACAATCTCCATGCTTTACCTTGAAGCAGCAGCACATATCATAACCCCTGTAACTCAGAATATGTTTTAAAGGTAAGGTTCTCTGACAAAATCACTCTTTGTATTATACAGTGCATCCGGAAAGTACTCATAGCGCTTCACTTTTTTTTTTTTTTTTTACATTTTTTTAATGTTACAGCCTTATTATTCCAAAATTTCCTCAAAATTCTACACACAATATCCCAAGAAAAAAGTTTTTTTTAAATTGTTGCAAATTTATTAAAAATAAAAAACCTGAAAAATCACATGTACATAAGTGTTCACAGCCTTTGCCGTGAAGCTCTAAATTGAGCTCAGGTACATTCTGTTTCAACTGATCATTCTTGAAATGTTTCAGCAGCTTAATTGGAGTTCACCTGTGGTAAATTCAGTTGATTGGGCATGATTTGAAAAGGCATACACCTGTCTATATAAGGTCCCAGGGTTGACAGTGCATGTCAAAGCACAAACAAAGCATGAAGACAAAGGAATTGTCTGTAGACCTCAGAGACAGGATTGTCTCGAGGCACAAGGCTGGGGAAGGTTACAGAAAAAAATTCTGCTGCTCTGAAAGTTCCAATGAGCACAGTGGCCTCCATCATCTGTAAGAGGAAGATGTTTGGAACCAACAGGACTCTACCTAGAGCTGGCCGGCCATCTAAGCTGAGTGATCGGGGGCCTTAGTCAGGGAGGTGATCAATAACCCGATGGTCACTCTGTCTGAGCTTCAATGTTCTTCTGTGGAGAGACGAGAACCTTACAGAAGGACAACCATCTATGCAGCAATCCACCAATCAGGCCAGTATGGTAGAGTGGCCAGACGGAAGCCACTCCTTAGTAAAAGACACATAGCTGCTCGCCTGGAATTTGCCAAAAGGCATCTGACAGACTCTTAGACCAAAGGAAACAAAATTCTCTGTTCTGAATGGAGTGAATGCCAGGCGTTATGTTATGAAACGTTATGAAAACCAGGCACCGCTCATCATCAGGCTAATACCAACTGTGGGGATGTTTTTCAGCAGCTAGTCGGGATAGAGGGAAAGATGAATGCAGCAATGTACAGAGACATCCTGAATGAGAACCTGCTTCAGAGTGCTCTTGACCTCAGACTGGGGTGACGGTTCATCTTCCAGCAGGACAATGACCCACAGCACACAGCCAAAATATCAATGGTGTGGCTTCACAACAACTCTGTGAATGTCCTTCAGTGGCCCAGCCAGAGCCCAGACCTAAATCCTATTGAACATTTCTGGAGAGATCTGAAAATGTCTATACACCGTCACTTCCCATCCAACCTGAAAGAGCTTGAGAGGTACTGCAAAGAGGAATGGGCAAAAATTCTCAAAGACAGGTGTGCCAAGCTTGTGGCATCATATTCAAAAAGTTCAAAAACGTTTTTCACATTGTCATTATAGGGTGTTGTGTGTAGAATTTTGAGGAAATAAATGAATTTAATTCATTTTGGAATAAAGCTGTAACATAAAAAATGTGGAAAAAGTGAAGCGCTATGAATACTTTCCGGATGCACTGTATATTAGAGCTGTGGCACAAAAAAAAAAAATCATTTGAGAAATTGATTTTGCATTGATACTGCAATACTGCATCGATTTTGAGCTTAAATTTTAACAGCTAGGTTAGTTTTTAATCATACACTCAAATGCTCATGAGGAAGAGGGTTTCCTGTTTTCGGCTGAGTCACGTACACTGGCTTTTATATCACAATATTAATAAAAGCATAACATTTGCTTTAACTATTAACACTTATTTTAGGTTTAGTGGTATTTGGAAGTAGATGCAAGCAGAGTACAACTGTTTATAAAGGATACAATAACATTTGCTGTTAAAAACTAAATTCAGAATCGATCTAAGAGAGAATAGCGATGCATTTTGAAAATCTCAAAATCGATTTCTCTAGCGAATTTTATTTACAATTTTTTGTTGCCACAGCTCAACTATATATTCTTATCAATAGAAGGCAGTTCAATATTTAAAAACAACAACAACAGATGTTTTTTTTCTCTCTCTACCCAAAATTCAATGTGGACACAGATACTGTTCTCTGACAAGAAACTTGTTTGCAAGGGAATATGATCATTTTGTCCAATAAAATTATTCTACTATCTGATTTCGAGCAACAAGAAGTATACAACTGTTTAGTCCCATACTACCCCAGCTAAAAATTATATGTTATAAAAATGTTTCCGTAATGTTTCCATCATTTTGTTTGAATGTTAGTAGAACGTTCAAAATGTCCTATTTTTTAGATGCTGAATTAACGTTATTAAAATGTTTTTAGAACATTTCATTGTCTTGTTATATCAATGTTTTAATAATGTTATTTAAAACGTTATTAAAACGTTCCAACAAAAACACAATAATAAAGTTTTTATCCTAACGTTTTTAGAACGTTCCATTCATAACTTAATGGTAACATTTTTAATGCTAACATTTTTAAAACATTCCCCCAACAACACAATGATAAAGTTTTTTTGCTAACATTTTTAGAACATTTATTAATTACGAATAACGTTAAGGAAATGTTCTACAAACATTTTGCAAGAATGTTTTTTGATAACATTGAGAGAACCTTCAGAGAATGTTAGCCAAAGTTACGAGAACGATCCCTGTTAGCTGGGACTTCCCCAAACTCCTTGGCCCATTATTTTCCCCTTAAGCCAGTCTTTATTACTGACTGGTCTATTACATAAAGGGTCCTTCAAAGGTTAAAAGCATTTAGAAGTGTTATGAAATAATGCATCTAGTGTGTGTTTGCCGCAAAAGCATTCCGTTCAGTGAAGGAGAAGCAGGGCATTGTAATTTCTTCCAGTAATGGACTTTAACAAGATTGCGCACCTCGGGAAGCTGCTCTCCTCTTTCTAGAAGGTCTCGGAGAAAGCGTCCTCTCTCGCTGTGAGACTGCAGCTCACTGCACAGGATGTCCCCGGGACACAGCCGCTTCAAACTGTACCGCTCTTCTATCTTTTCTGACTGGAGAGCTTTCCCTGATCCTGGTCCACCTATATTCACAATGAGGAAATTGAAGAATAGAATAATAATAATAAAAAAAAAAAAAACAGTAAATAAAATGGATGGCAGAAAGTGCTGTAAACACCTGGGAATCCTCAGTAATTGACTGTCTTGGGAGATGTAAGATGGGTTATCATCAGATACTGTATAGCCAATACTACACATATGTGCTGGCCTATTCCTGACCCCACCATCTGACTGAACTCCCACAGGCTTTCATTAAGATTCTATAGACAGCTCAGGGCAGCCCTTATCTATACCACAAGTCTACAGGCAGACTTCCCTAAGGCTAAATGCTTATACACAGCCAACAGTCTATAACACTGACGGTGAGTTGTAGCAGCCATGAAAAGTCCAAGCATCAAACAAAAGGCAAAGTGGGCTTATCTGATTGTATGTTAATGTTGTTATTTTGATTGTGCATCTATAAATCACTGCAAGACCAATATTGTTGTATTATTATTACAAAGGGACTAAGCCGAAAAGAAAATGAATGAATGAATGAATATTATTATTACATTTGTAAGTCACGATTTTTACCTCCTTATACTGTGTGCCTAAATTGCCTAAAGGGTTAGCTCACCTGAAAATGAAAACTATTTTATTATTATTATTATTATTATTATTATTATTATTATTATTACTATTATTATATGATGTTGTTCCAAAACCCTGAAAGGACACAAACACACCTTCAGAACTCAAAGGTATACACCACTGCACAGTGCTCATGAGCGTGCACAATATACTGACACTATAAACAAACTGTTGAATAAAGTCATTATATTTGTTTTATCTACACACAAAAGATTTTGATACAGTTCAAGCTTGTGCAAGCTTTATTAGCTCAAGATTAATTCAGCGCCGGTGTTATAGGGAACGATACAGAAAGTTATTTTTACCAACAGTGATCAGATTGTATAATCACTGTCATATTAGATGAATTATGTAGAATTATAATTGCACTGATACTGTAGATATGGATTAGTGTCTTGCCTGAAACTAATGGGCGCGGTATGGATGTAATTGTATTATTGTTTACGTTTTTATGAGTATACTTTTTTATTTTATTGTATGGTGAGCTCTGCTGTGATGTGAATTTCCCTTGGGGATTCATAATGTCTAAACAAACAAACAACGTATTCTCGTGGCTTGATAAGATTCTATGGTCTGTTTTGAGAATGGTTTTTGGTATTTTTCAGGACTTTGAACAAAGGATTTAGGGCAGGGTGAAAGGGTGAAAGGTTTGCCAGAGTCCAGTAAAAAGATGCCCATTTTGCTAGTTTGGCAATAGTGCACGAATAGCATATATGTACAAAAAAAGAGAAAGAACAGACAACAGACAGTACTGGTAACGTGAGATCTGGAGCAACTCTACCACTCCACAAAGTACACGGAAACAAAAATAACAAAACAAAGCATTCCAGCATTACGTATATAATGCTAAATTAAATAGGAGATACATTTATTGATAATACCAACACATTTCAGCTTAAAAACCTTCCGCAGAGTAAAGGATACACATAATACAGAGACATTTAAAAATTACAACTCCGTCTTGAATCACCCATTCACAAATGACCAACACCTGAGAAGTCTGACTCATGTCATCACACTGATTCATTAACAAGACTTAAGCCGTGATCACACTGGACCTTTCTCCCCATAGACTTCCATTCATACGCATGCGAATGTGGCAGACAGGAAACGCAAGCTCGTGCGACAAGTTTCGCAGTTCATTGCGTTGGAAAGTTTAAGCTTGGTTAACTCTGACCCACGAAATCGCATCAAGTGATTGCATAAGACCAATCGAAGATCAAAACATGACAGAAATTGAAAATATGGAGCAATCGCTCGCTTTTTTAATGTCTAATCATCTTGTTTAATTCTGTCCCTTATCGCAGCGACGTACAACAGAATTTCGTATACTCAAACTCTAGTGTGACCACGGCTTTACTGCACGAGTGACAATCATCCAATTAAACTAATTCTACATCTAATTATCATCCTCTACTTTTATCATCCTCTACAACACAGGCGATCTGCAGCTTCTTGATGCCATAGCCAACAGGCAACAGTTTGGACTGTCCCCAAACTAAACCGTCTAACTGAATGCTGTGGACGACTTCCTCAAGCTTGGCCATGTTGGTTTCATCATCCCAGAGCTTAACATCCAACTGAATAAAAGACTTGGCAGGCTTCTTTGCATTCCTGGCATTGTAAAGTGCAAGATTACCACACAAACGAACAATAAGTAGCCAAAAAAAAGAAAATAAAAATCTTTCAGTTAAAAATCCTCATTTATACCTCTTGGAAACAAACTTCAAATTAAAAATCCAAAAACCTTTTCAATTCCCAAAAAGAAAAAAAAAAGATGACATTTTATGTTTACATTTGCAAAAATGTCTAGCAACAGATCCTTAAGATCCTTTCTATTTACTGCACTTCTCTGCTCTGGAATCCTCTCTTTAATGAAAGACATGGTGAAATAGAAATGATCTCAAGTTAGCCCTGGCTGGCCCGATGAAAGCTCTGGCTCACACTAGCCCAAGAGAGGAAAAGCAGCTATTGGGTACCAACAATTAGCATTCTTCAAAATATTCTTTTGTGTTCAAGAGTAGAAAGAAACTCATAAAGGCTTAAAACCACATGAGTGAGAATAAATTATGAGGTCATTTTCATATTGGAGTATTTAAGTTCAAATACTACAATGTTTAGCCTGTCAAGTTTTTGTGTCACTCTTGAAACTGTCAATTCTACAGATGTCTGAAAACAAAATATTGAGCCCTGTATTTGGCTATTAAGTCAAAACGAACCATTTTTCTTTCCTCAAAGTGCATATACAGTTAAAGCCAGAATTATTAGCCCTCCTGAATTATTAGTATTAATTTCTAATAACTGATTTCTTTTATCTTTGCCATGATGACTACATAATTTTTTACTAGATATTCTTCAAGATACTACTATTCAGCTTTAAGTGCAATTTAAAGGCTTATCTGGGTTAATTAGTTTAACTAGGCAAGTTAGGGTAGTTAGGCAAGTCATTGTATAACGATGATAGACAATCGAAAAAAATATATAGCTTAAGACGGCTGATAATATTGACCTTAAAATATTTTTTTAAAAATTCAAAACTGCTTTTATTGTAGCCGAAATAAAACAAATAAGACTTTCTCTAAAATAAAAAATATTATAGGAAATACAGTGAAAAAGTCTTTGCTCTGTTAAACATCATATAGGAAATATTAAAAATAAATAAATAAATAAAAAATAATTCACAGGAGGGCTAATCATTGTGACTTCAACTGTATGTATCAGTAAGGGTGGTCAAGTGCACTCTAAAGTGTAATTCACTCTTGTTATCAATCTTAAATCTATCCATCCGACTATCAACAAGTACATCTAAAGTAATATTATAGGCATAACACAGGATACATGACAGGAACTCTAATCACATCCACCAGGTTAATTTCAAATTGATTTCTTCAGCTCTTTCCCCCTTCAAAGAGAATGTAAAGCTTGGCTTTTAGTTCACTTGACTACACCCCAGTAGGCTAGTGCTTTTGAACGCACATGAAGGGAGGAAATCCCCTAGCTTGCAAAGACTCATACCGTCTTGACCGTCTGCTTTCCATCTATCCAGAGCATGAGTCATTTTCAGATAAAGACTGCCGACAGTTTCAATTAGGAACCTTATTAGGACACTTCAGAAGATTTCACCTGCTTCCAATTTCACAGTTCCTGCTGCTGCGTGTACATCTGTGCCACAAAAGATACTTTGTAGGTTTTATTATGTGTGACCTAAGCTGTGATGAATGCGCTTTGCATCACAACACTGCTTCCTGACTTACTGTTGGAGGTGGGGGAAATGTAGGCACAGTAAACATTGCATTCCATCTTTGTTTCTGTAATGAAAATAGTATAACATCAACATACCGATCACAAAGATGACCTTTGACTTCTTGGTCTCCATGGGAAAACCTGGTGGTATATTGGGAGGGGGAGGAAGTACATATATATTATAATCAGATATATTGTACAGCTTTGTCATGTCATGTAGTCCAATCAATGCTGGAAAATAAAGAGTAAGATAAAACGCTTTTAAATGAATGGTTACAAATAAGTAGGGCCACAAAGGATCTGTACCCCTGAAATATCAACACATTTCCACAAATATTTGAGCAATTTATTTACTTAAATACGTTTAAATATATTTATTCAGTTTTGGTATTAATTTCACTACTACTATGGGATAATATGTAAATATTCAGATGATTTAAGTACGATACAATTTGTAAACTTAAATTATCTGTCTTTTAGTGGATGTATTATATGAGAGTAGGGCCTCACAGTGGCACAGTGGGTAGCACGATCGCCTCACAGCAAGAAGGTCGCTGGTTCGAGCCTCGGCTGGGTCAGTTGGCATTTCTGTGTGGAGTTTGCATGTTCTCCCTGTGTTGGCGTGGGTTTCCTCCGGGTGCTCCGGTTTCCCCCACAGTCCAAAGACATGCGATATAGGTGAATTGGGTAGGCTAAATTGTCCGTAGTGTATGTGTATGAATGGGTGTGTGTGGATGTTTCCCAGTGATGGGTTGCAGCTGGAAGGGCATCCGCTGCGTAAAACATATGCTGGATAAGTTGGCGGTTCATTCCGCTGTGGCTACCCCAGATTAATAAAGGGATTAAGCCGAAAAGAAAATGAATGAATGAATGAATTATATGAGAGTAGGCATGGGACAATAACCGGTTTCAAGGTATACTGCAGTTTGGAAACGTCGAGGATTTAAAACTGCTCAAATTTACTGTAATACCGTTCCTACATAAAAAAATAAATACATTTTTTTGTTTTTTAGTGGCAACAGTATCTCCACATCAAAAGCTACGGGTCAACCCAAGATTCAGCAAACATTTGAAAAACAAATCGCTTATAAAACCAACATACAAGTATGCTACAGACCTGAACAGTGCAGTGGCTTACTTTATATCCAAAGAAAGGAAAGATATCCAAAGATGCCTTTTCAAGTTGTAAAGAAATCTGTTTTTGAAACTAATGACAATAGCTGAAGTCAGTGATTTATTTGAATTATTCGGCCTGACGTGTACTGTGCCAAAATATTTGAAATGTTTCTTAAATATAAAATCTATTGTGTTTAATAGGGGGAAAGTTTTTTTTTTTTTTTTTATCCAGACATTTAAAAAGAGCATATTTCAGAGAAGTGATCACAATACCGTGTAAATGTGAAACTGTGATATTTTTATCCAAGGTTATCATACCGTCAGAATCTTATACCGGCCCATGCCTATATGAGATACCTGCTTTGTTTCCAAACAAGTGGTTCTAATTAGATTTGCATTGCAAGCCTAAATAAATGTTTATTTATTTTGAATGTATTTGTTAAGTTTTAAGTGCGTATACCTTTCCATACCAAATTAATCTATTTTTTTTTTTTTTTGCTAAATTCTGCACAGAAATAGCAAAAAAGATCTGCATAATTTATCTGGCCCTGCCTGTAGGAAACAAAATGAAGTAAAAAAAAAAAAAAAAAAGAATTAAAAATAATTTTTTTAGTTTGTTAAAAATTCAAGTGAAATATCCATTCATTCATTCATTCATTCATTCATTCATTATACTTTCGGCTTAGTCCCTTTATTATTCTGGGGTCGCCACATCGGAATGAACCGCCAACTTATCCAGCATATGTTTTACGCAGCGGATGCCCTTCCAGCTGCAACCCATCACTGGGAAACATCCATACACACTCATTCACACTCATACACTATGGACAATTTAGCTTACCCAATTCACCTGTACCGCATGTCTTTGGAATTGTGGGGGAAACTGGAGCACCCGGAGGAAACCCACACCAACACGAGGAGAACATGCAAACTCCACACAGAAATGCCAACTGACCCAGCCGGGGCTCGAACCAGCGACCTTCTTGCTGTGAGGCGATTGTGCTACCCACTGCGCCATCATGCTGCCCTCAAGTGAAATAATTCTCTCAAAATCATATAGATGATTTTGTTTGTACTAGAGCATAAATTTTACACTTTCATTTCTCTCACCAAATACGAAAATATTACATTTGAAAATGAATTCTGGTAAAATTGAGGTTTTTAATATTTTACCAACATTTTACTATTTTGGAATTAAAGAATGTGCTTATTAAAAGTGCACCAAGCAATTATTTGATGAATCAATAATTTAACAGGATCTCGCCTCATTTTGAGATCTCCGCTATAGTTACTTGACACGCCCCTAACTGCTGATTGGCTGCAATTGTGTTTTGGGACTCAACCCGATACTGTGGTCAAAAGCATTTTTCAAATATTGGTTAGCGCAGCATTAATTGTGTATTCTGTCCTTTTTTGAGCACAGCATTATTTAAAGGAACATTACACTTATTTTGGGAAATAGGCTCATTTTACCAGTCTCCAAGAGTAAAACAGTAGAGTTTTACCATTTTTGAATCTATTCTGGGTCTGGTGGAAGCACTTTTAGCTTAGCTTAGCTGAATCATTGAATTGGATTAGACTATTAGCATCTCGCTCAAAAAAGTTTTAAATTTTTATTTTTTTATTTAAAGATTAAATCTTCTGTAGTTTCATAAAGAAAATGAAAAAGTGGATGTTCCTTTAAGATGAATGCCATTCCACTAGATATAAAAACTCCTCCATGAACAACATAAGAAATAAACCCACACACAAATACAGCGCATGAAGATAAATTGAAAGACACTGCACTCACTTTCTCCAATCGCCTCTGCATATCCAGCCACCTCTTCATCAGCCTGCCATAGAGAGACACACATGAAAAAGCTCTTACTTAAAATAAAGGTAATAGACAAGTGCAGGAAAACCACAATGCAATAATTAAATGTCCCTTCAGTGTTCCTCTAAATAATGTGAAATACATTAATTTTAAGATTAAAATACATTAAGATTAAATTTCAAACAAATAAACAGATGAGAGAAAGGAGGAAAAATAAGTATTAAGTGTAAATAAGTAAAAACTAGAAAGTACAAATAAGAACCAACCAACCAACAAATGAATGAATGAATGAATAAATGAATGAATGAACCAACCAACCAACCAACCAACCAATCAATCAATCGACCAATCAATCAATCAATCAATCAATCAATCAATCAATCAATCAATCAATCAATCAATCAATCAATCAATCAATCAACCAACCAACCAACCAACCAATCAATCAACCAACCAACCAACCAATCAATCCACTAACCAACTAACCAACCAACCAACCAATCATTTAATCAATCAATCAACTAACCAACCAACCAACCAACCAACCAACCAACCAACCAACCAATCAATCCACTAACCAACCAACCAACCAACCAACCAATGAATCAATCAATCAACTAATTAACTAACTAACTAACTAACTAACTAACTAACTAACTAACTAACTAACTAACTAACTAACTAACTAACTAACCAACCAACCAACGAATCAATCATTGAATCAATCAATCAATCAACTAACCAACCAACCAACCAACCAACCAGCCAACCAACCAATGAATGAATGAATCAATCAACCAATCAAAAGAAAGTAAACCGATTCATGGATGCATTGGAATTCTTGCTCTAGCGATTCTGAATTAAATCTCAAATGTTTTGAATTGATTATGTATTCAAATTAGATGGCGACAGTATGGGCCTGTGCGGGCATGAGCTAGAAACAGAAAAATAATTAGCGTTGACAGGCGCATGTACATATGCTGCCAAATTGACTTCATTTGAAAGATTTTAGAAGAATGTTAAAGACATGCTGCACTTCTCTCATTAAAAGCAGCATCATATACAAATATCACTTTTTATAAACATTTTTGCTTAGAAGACATTTCTTTGTTAAAAAGTTATAAACAAACTTATAAAAAATAATGCTTTTTATATAATTGCTCTTTGTAATCTTGCGTTTCAATGTTACATTCAGAGCTTTCTGAACACCCATTTTATTCTTTGTTGTTTTTATTTATTATACTTGTTCATTTTATTCGTGCTTATGTAAAGGACTTTGAATTACCGTTGAGTATGAAATGTGCTATATAAATAACCTTGCCTTGAATATAACTTGTTAATAAAATAAATCATTTTAAAGATGGCAGCAATGTTATACTTAAATTCCAATTATAAACAAAAGCATAGAAGCTCCGATTCTGGTTGTTGGAAAGATGTACTTGCACTGCCAAAGAAAAAGGAAAAAATGTAGGTCAAGGATTGTTTTGGAATTGAATTACGAATCGTGAAGTCCTTAAAGATTCCCACCCTACTCAATACATCTCTTAGGTTTGTTGGGGAAGAAATATGATACTTCTTAGGAGTAGTTTTAATGAGTTTCAGTGAGTTAATTAAAACAAAAGCTGTGAGGTTTGAACAAAAACACACTGCAGAAAACTGGGAACTTCACAGTTTGCACCATGATTAGTGTGATAAAAGAGTTCTGGACTGTTTAAAAGAAAAAAACAAAACCTTAGGCGGTAACTTGTCATTTTCTGCAGCATGCAAAAAGATGAAAATGTGTGTGTGTGTGTGTGTGTGTGTGTGTGTGTGTGTGTGTGTGGGAGGAGAGCAGGGTGCTACTGATGAGTGTGTTTGTGATGTAGGCAGGCCAGACGGTCCACTGACTCACAGAAAGAGAACACCATACACATACAAGCCCGCAAATGAGCTCAATCCTGGACTGTTGAGACACAAGCTCTGCGCCACAGACAATGAAGAGAACATGTCCATTCCAATATTACCATTAGTGACGGATCGATGCGTTTCAATGGCGGATCCGTGCATTACTATATTTGGATCCCCAATCATAAATAATGAGACATCCATGGATTTCGTAAATATCACATCAAAATAAAAAAAGAGTCATGTCAGTTTCTTTTCAAGACCCATTGTAAGCACATAATCCTGATGCATCTCAAATTGGTGCATGCTGTTTGTTGCTCATTAAGACCGATTTTGGCTGCCATCGACCCCTTTTCTCCACTTTGTTGTTGTAATGACAGAACAAAGGATGAAGGCCATTGGTTGGAAGTAAATATGTCTTGCAAACACTTCACTGCTGCTGTTAATGATCAAATCAGACCTTGTGTGATATTAAAAAAAAATGTTTTGATGTTTCAGTTTTTTGTTCCATTAGAAAATTAATTTTATTGCTTAAAGCAGGAATCTAATATTTAGCATTGTTCATGCTTAAAACAAGAAAAGTAACATTGAGATAAAATTTCTTTAAAAAAAAACCTTGTAGTGGTTTAATTTAAGTATGGGGTAGAATGAAGAAATGCAGAATATGGTAATGCAGAATAAGATATTAACATGTCTTTTTATAAGCACACATTTAGCTAATATGTGTCAGGTGTCTGTTCTGTGTTCCCCATGTCATGTGATTCCTTTGTTCTGTTTCCCGCCTTTTGATAATGTTCATTTGTTCCCCCTGTGTCTCACCCCTGTGTCCTATTAGTTTAATCATGTCCCTCGTGTATTTATACTCCTCTGTTTGGTT
>CAIGQW010055679.1:395836-422176 GCA_903798125.1 Danio choprae | reverse complement strand
AATTATTCATAAAGCATATAGACACAATAAACAGATCAAGGTTGGTTCTTGGATTTAACAGTCAGTTTATGAGAATTTATTTATGTTCCTTTGAAGGTTATGGGGATATTTGATGGTAGACTTAAATAGTCTTTGTTGTACTTTATTTTCATCTGATACCAATGGCCTTCATATTCATATTTTCATATCTACACATTTTAAGTCACTCAAACACAGACATTTTAGAATTCTTGCAAAGAAGAAAGATTGACGTAGTTTTATCAATTGGTACCTCATCCAGATATAAATACTAAAACTAAAGATTTTTTTGACATTGCCACGGATTTTTACAGTGTTTGAACACAAAAGAAGATATTTTGAAGAATGCTGGTACCGGACACCCATTAACTTCCAATGTATTTTCCCCTATTAAGTCAACGGGTGCCAGCAACCAGCATTCTTCTAAATATCTTCTTTTGTGTTCAACAGAAGAAACTCATAAAGGTTTAAAACCACATGTGGGAGAGTACACAATGAGGTGATTTTAATGTTTAAGTGAACTATCCCTTTAAGCCTGCATTTCAGATGGTAGAATGACACAGATAGAAAGAGCAGAGGAGCAGCATGTTGCATTTATTTATAGTATTTCTATGCTTGACCCTAATTTCTTTCTCTTTACTCTCAGCTTTCCTCTTGAATTTTTGTTTTCTTGTTTTCTTTTTTTTTATTGTAATGGGTGCAGATATGAACTCTGGAATGTCTCAGGGATTTGATACATTAGGACCAAATGAGTCATGCTCTTGCACTCTTTGTTCTCATTTATTTTATAAGTATGTACCTTCATCCTCACTTATATTTGTTAATTATTTAACCCTTCTGCTAAGTCATATACTTTCTTTTCTGACACTCATGAAATGACTATACACTTAGAAATAAAGGTACAAAATCTGTCACTTGGGTGATACCTTTTGAAACCTTTTGACTTTTGGGTACATATTAACACCTAAAAGGTACATATTTATACCTAAAAAATACAAATATGTACCTCATAGTGCCTTAAAGGTACAAACGTGTATCCCAAAGATACTAATGTGCAGCTGTAAAGTACAAAAGTGTACCTTTTAAAAAGGTGCCACCCTAGCAACAGCTTTTGTACCTTAATTTTTGAGTGTACGTTTAGTTTTTATCTCCAGCTGCTCAAGATATTCCCAAAACTTTCTGATTATGATAATTAGATTTTTTTTTTTGATGTGGCTAAATTAATTTGATCGCAGAATAAATAATAAATGATAATAATAAAAGCTGAATGATCGTGAGTGACTTTTCTAGAATAAAATAATTGCCAAAATTGTGACAGTTGGGACTAAATGCAATTCAGTACCGTTACAGGGCAGACTTTCTGATTGAAAAATACAACCACAATGACTATTTTCAAGGTGGTAGACTACAGTACACTATATAAAAAAAATTAACTTTTTTCCACTTATATTTTTTGCCTTGTTTCTAAAATCAAGAAGCGTTTTCTAGACAAGCAAAAAATATTGCCCTGTTCTCAGAAATAATACGTCAAAATAGAGCTTTCCTTAAAACAAGCAAAAAAAAATGTGCCAATGGGGGAAGCAAAATAATATTGTTTTTGCTTTGACGTCAGATTATTTTGCTTACTCCGGCAGATTATTTTGCTTGTTTTAAAGGTGCAGTATGTAAATTTGACACCCAGTGGTTGAACTAGGTATTGCATTCCTGGATCAAAACAAATGGAAGCGCAGGTTGCCAGATTTTTCACAGGTCAACAAAAGGATAAATGACAATGATCACCTCAGGTACACCACATGTGCTTTATTCACTCATTCATTTTTTTTCGGCTTAGTCCCTTTATTAATCAGGGGTCACCACAGCGGATTGAACCGCCAACTTATCCAGGATATGTTTTACACTGCAGAAGCATTTCCAGCTGCAACCCATCACTGGGAAACACCCATACACTCTCATTCACACACATACACTACGGACAATTTAGCTTACCCAATTCACCTATAGCGCATGTCTTTGGACTTGTGGGGGAAACCGGAGCACCCAGAGGAAACCCACGCGAACACGAGGAGAACATGCAAACTCCACACAGAAATGCCAACGGACCCAGGCGAGGCTCGAACCAGCAACCTTCTTGCTGTAAGGTGATTGAACTACCCACTGCGCCACCGTGACGCCCACATGTTCTTTATTCAGTGTTAAATGCTAACAATGTGAGTTTGAATGTCATTTCACATGACATGTATTGCCATACTACTGAAAGCAGCAGCAACAGACAGTTCACCTCAGATCTTAAAAAAAAAATAAACCGTTTGAAATTGAACTTTAGAACTGTGACTCAAATACAACACGTGATTCAGCATGTATATTTAATAATGTTAACAATGTTTAATATTAATTAGAGTATAAACCTTACAAATGGCTTATCACTGCAAATATCGTCATGTAGCATGTTGTTAGGACATGGGGTTACAATGTAACCTGCTTACGTTCATAATATTTATATTATTTGGTAATTAATAACCACCTCATGTGGAAATCTCAATCTGTGTCTTATTTCAGTAGGAGTTTTCCCTACTGTCCACCGGAGGTCGCATTTCGGTCATGGACGCATGCTTTGAGAGTCTTTCTGAATGAATGAATGAAAGAAATATGCGACTTTCCATGAAGGCAACCCTGGGGTGCTGAAATATAAATGGCTAAACTGGCAGTGGGCGGGTTAAAAGAACCAAAACAAAGACAGCGTTTCGGCACGGAAAACACATTTTCAAAGCTGAATATCTGACTTCAGCATTGTTTTTCAGATAAACGAGAATGTTCACTTGGCATGTTTCTTAAATATCTGCAAACATATTATGGTATTTTTATGCTTTAGAAGAGTCAAACTTACATACAAGGAAAAAAAATCACTTAATTTTGATGTATTATTCCTGAAAACAAGACAATATTGTTTGCTTGTGTAACCACAAAGGAGTCGGGTGACAACGGAGAGAGGATTCACATGCAGCTTTATTCAGAGTCGTAAAACAGGCAATGGTCAAATACAGGAGCAAATGGGTACATTCAAGAAAATCCAGAAGCGTAGTCAGGTAACAGGCAAATGGTTGATGCAGGCGGCAGACAATGTAAACAAGAGAACAAAGCATGGGTCAAACCACGCGAGACTAAACCAGGAAAACGCTTCGTAATGTTACAAGGTTTACACCAACAAAGACTCAGCAATGAGCATGTCAATGTGAGCCGTATATATAGTCTGTGTAATCAGTCTAGGATGAGCTACCAGCTGTGAGTGTGTAATTATTGGTGAACCGGAACAGGTGTGCGTGAGGTGCATGAAAGGATTTGTAGTTCATATGGTGACAGGATTGTAGTCCGGGAGATAATGAATGTCCTGCAGCGATCTATAAGGGTTAGATCGCTGGTGATCGTGACAGCTTGTCTAGAAAATCCTTCTTGATTTAAAAATGTTTAGATATTTGGACTAGGAACAAGACGAAAACTCTCGAAAAAAGCATTGTTTTGCAGTGTAAACCAGCTCTTAGCTCTACGATTATGCAATAATGCAAATATTGTAAATCTATGAAAATGTGCTATGTTATCCCAGTATTAGCGCATTGTGATAGATACAAAAGAGACTAATACCACTTTTTGTTCATTTAATTCTAACCCTTTTATTTCTACTACTTGTAATGTGCTGGAATGCTTTGCATCTAATTCATCTCAGCTCTCAGACTCTGAACATCTGGCTGAACCAATTACTCTTCAAGAGCTGGAGTCATACCTCAGTGCTAACAAGGGGTAATCCCCAGGCATAGATGGCAGACTAATTACATTTTATGGAAATCTTCAGTCTGATGTAGACCTTTTTGTTGCATATGACACATTTTTAGTTGTACAAGATTTATTTAATTTACCTTTTAATATAGCATTATTTCTCTCTATAAAAAGGCTAACGGCTACTTTCTCTGTGCAGTTGTTAGAACGTGTGCCAAAGGCCTGGCCCTGCACTTAGAGAGAGTTAATAGTTTAGTTCATCATGACCAGACAAGGTTCATTACATCTCGTTCTGCTTCAGATAACAGGCACAGGTTGTCATATTGTTAATTCAGTGTGAAGTCACCTTTATTTCTATGGTGTTTCATACACAAAAAGAGTGTATTAAAAAAGCTTTGCAGAGATGAACATTCAAAATAGTGGGCCACGCTTCACAATATTGGTCCATTAGTTAAAGCTAGAAAGTTATTTTTAATAACACAAACAAGCAATGCATTTATTACAGTATTTATTTATCATTTTTAATGTCAGTTAATTAACTTAAAGATGTTCATTAGTTCTTTTTAACTCAGTGCAGTTACTGATATTAACTTGACAACTTTGGATTTTAATAATGCATTATTAAATGTGAAAGTATAATTAATAAATGCTGTACAAGTATTGTTCATTTTAGTTTATTTACAGGTGTGTTAATTTTGACAGCAAATTTTGACTTAGTTTTAGTCTTAATTACACACTGAATCCGAAATTTTTCGTCCATAAATTTTGCATGCTAAAAAATATATTCCACCTCACGTTGTGTGAATTGCATTGACACACTGCCTCCGAAACTTTCATTCGTCGTTAAAAAATTTGAACCGGGTACGATTTTTTCCAATTTTCGCATCCGAAAAAGCAATTTGAGAGGTGTTTTGACAGTTCAGAGCCACAGTACAAGCGAAAAGCTAAATACAGAATGCCGTCATTTGAGCTACAGATAACTTTATGACAAAAACAGTGCATAAAATAAAGACAGATTGTGGTGGACAGTTGAGAACTGGATTCAGTGACTGGCACACCTCTCTCCTGCTGCTTGGTGTGTGTGTGTGTGTCCATACATTTGACGCACTGCTCATAGACATATAGAAAGCATGGTCCGCTGCTTCGACAAGTCAACGTGGCCACCATCTATTACAATGTCTATAGGTACTGCCAGTCTCTGTTCAGGATTTGTTTACGTACGTGAATGGACTTAGTGTGCAAGGTTCGTTTACGTGACACATTTTTTACATATGAATACGAATAAAACGCATACAAAAATTTCATTTAATCTTCTGACTAAAGTTGCATTTTAGTTTTAGTCATATTTTAGTCTTCTGACTCATTTTAGTTGTACTCTCGTTTTAGTCGACTCAATTTCATAAGATTTTAGACTTTATTTAATTACTTGTAAATCTTACAATATTTTAGTGTAATTTATTGTATACATTTATTTATACAAAATATTCTAACTTATAATTAAATAAAACGGTCTAATTAAAATATGGAATATAGCTTTTCCATTAAAGACCAAAAATTAGATATGCATTATTTATTTATATCATAAGTAATATGTAAAATTATGTGTTGGTCAGCAATCAATCCACATGTCAGAACTGTAGCCATCTGAAAATGCAGGATTGTCCAATTAGTAAACCCTCTATTTTAACGTGGTAAACTACTAACCAGTTAACCAGTCTGTTGAACAGTTTCAAGCCATTAAATCTTTGAAAGGGCTTAAAATAGTCCAAAGTCCTCTTTGTAATGCCAGTTTAAAGAAAGCTTTACTATTGAAGTTGGTGTTAACGTACAGTACATGGTGCTCAGCTATAGTACTGATTAAATAAGTAGAGTAATGACATATGACTGGCAAATGATAATGTGTTATCTTGTTAAATGTGCACTTCTAAAGCGAAGACGTATGTAAAAAATAAAACTGCGCTTCACTTCAAGGCAGTTTCATTATCTTGTATGTTGTATGCGACTCCCTGATAAGCAGAGATTCTAGCACTACAGTATCATTACATCCTTACAGACGTAAAAAATAATAACATCGCAGAATGACGTCCTGAATAAAGCAGTTTTTGTTTTGTGGTAGAGGTACACTGTAAATGGCTGTTGTCATGACGATTGCGGCAGAAGCAGACAGCCCGTGAACCTAGCGTGAGTTAGCTAAACTGTAGCTGCAGCTAAAGTGAAACACGCGAGGAAACAACTCCTTCGAAAATGAATGCCATGATCAAACTAATTTAAGACTGACCGATTTAATAACTTTTAATGTACAATCTAACTGAGTGAATTCTTTAAAGGTCAGCGAGAGGCTATACCGTTTCAGTTAAGCAAAAGCACACACACGGGTAAATAAAAAAAAGGATCAGAGTTTACCTTTGTGTGAATTTCGGGATGGTTCTCTGGCATGCTGATGTCGCTTTATTCATTCATTCATTTTCTTTTCGGCTTAGTCCCTTTATTAATCTGGGGTCGCCACAGCGAAATGAACCGCCAACTTATCCAGCATATGTTTTACGCAGCAGATGCTCTTCCAGCTGCAACCCATCACTGGGAAACATCCATACACTCATTCACACACATACGCTATGGACAATTTAGCTTACCCAATTCACCTATACCCCATGTTTTTGGACTGTGGGGGAAACCGGAGCACCCGGAGGAAACCCACGCAAACACGGGGAGAACATGCAAACTCCACACAGAAATGCCAACTGACCCAGCCGGGGCTCGAACCAGTGACCATCTTACTGTGAGGCGATTGTGCTACCCACTGCGCCACCGTGCTGCCTGATGTCGCTTTAGATATGTTGTTTTTATCAGCTAATTCCTCCCCATACGGTTTAGGGTCTTTTTGTCTTGAAATCAAACGTGAATTTCTCTCAGCTGTTGCCATTTCATTATAGTTTAATATGACAGACGCCCCTATGGAAGACGATGTAATCGCATCCCGCGTCTACTGTGGACCATTAACTTCAAATGTGTGTGTGTGTGTGTGTGTGTGCATCATGCATCACACACCAAGATGAATTCTGATTGGATATTTTCCAAAAAAACGTCCCTCAATCACATTCTCGTCTCGTTTTTATTAGTCAACAAAAATGTCAGTATATTTTTATTATAGTTGTTGCATCATCACTTTATGTTTATTTACTTTTTGTCTAGTTTTCATTGGTAGAAACTTGTTCGTCACGAAAATTATGATGAAAATTTTTCGTCAACGAAATTAACACAGGTTTACAGTCTGTGACAGTTCAAAATGACCACTACCGCTGCGTGTGACACTGCTGCAGGACAAAGGGATTACGCAAATGTGTTTAGGTGTAACAGCAGTTTGCGACAATGCCACCAGGGGGCACAAAGGGATGGAATGGGAACGGACAGAAATATGCAGTAGCTGTAAATACCCTGCTACCTGTAAATGATGATGAAATAATGAAACAAAACATTAGAATTCCTTCATAAATCATTAAAAACTTGTTAACAGGCTTTATTGTCATTGTAAACTTAAGTAGAATGAGGATTCATTTTGGAAATCAAAACAAAAGAAATAAAAAAACAACTAAAATTAAAGTACAAACAAGCATAAATAAATAAAGCAGTGTTTTAGCCTAAATGAACACATGAACAGTATTTGCTATTTTAAAGTGATAGGACTAAGACAGCTAATAAATAAATCAATTACTAACATTAACATATGAATGCAACCACATAGTAGAATTAGATACAAGTAACCGTGAAGCTTGATCAATACTGAAAAGTTCAATACAGCATTTCCACAGAAAGCCATGGATGTTGTTCATCAGATCGAGTCAATCGAGTTCAATAAGAATGTCAATGCTGAAGGATGCAATTCTAAATGGAGGCAGCTCTGCCGAGCCTAATTAAGCAAGCCAAAAGTCAACAGAGATGTTATAATCCTTTCTTTAAAGATTGAAACTCAGCTCCCCTGTTACCCCGGTGTTATTTGCTCTATCCTTGGAGTCCCAAAAGGTCAGACAAAGAGAATAATCTCTCCATAATTATGAAGAACTTCATCATATTTCATTGTTTTATTGGAATCTATTTGGAATTTATTTTGGATCTTTTTCATTCAATTGAACTAGAGTAAATCATGCTTTTTGCCCCTCAAAATGTTCTCTTTCTTTCTTTCTTTCTTTCTTTACTCTTTTAAAGTTGCCATACAATGAAAATCTGGATATACTTCGTTATAACTGAAAATAATAAGAGTTCAGTACATGGAAACAAAGAACATTGGAACTAAACACTGTTACGTTGCACACAGGGATTATTAATATGCACGCCCCAGGCTGCGTTTGATTGGCCACAACTTTTTCTATTGAGATTACAACAATTATATAAGTTTATCCAAGCTAGTATTATACATATTATGTATGTGGGACTCTTATTTTGAAAACAGGAGTGGCAGGAAGATTAAATGAGCTTTCTGTGAAATAGGTAAACATGCTTCTTATCTGTTCACATCTCGTTAAAATGCGAAATGCGGGATATACAGATTCAAAAATGATTCAGAGCCACCCTAAAGAGGTATTTTGTTAGTTTAAATTTTATATTGTAGAATTTGCCATGCATGATTGTAATGAGGCAACAAACACACGTAGACTGCTGAGTATAATTTGATGCATCAGATCAGAGCTCATTAATATTCACAACCCGTTCCAAATATGGTCAAATCTGAGCTTTCCATTCTAGATGTAACTCTTGTGGTTATACATAAGCATGTAAAACTGCTTCTGGAGAAATGTTGAACTTACCTATGTATCGAAGCACATTTATAAAATGTATATAAATATATAAAACTTGAGAATTTGTACATTTTATTGAACTACTTTATTACTTTTTTAGTTATGGAAAACAGAACATATTTAGAAAAATACATTTTTGAGCATGTGATAAAAAGTCAAAGTCAGTGTCATGTGATAACGGTCAGTCTGAATGACAACTGAAACATTTTTGACATTTTCTATTTTATCCTCCACCGAAGAAAGAAAGTCATACAGGTTTGGAATGGAATAAGGGTGCCGAAGTGATGACAGACTGCAATAAAGACTTTGCAATAATCAAATACTCCTCTGGGATATAATGACATTCTCTCTGCTCTCTCTTTTGGCTGTGGAAGGAAATTAATCCCTTTATGCACAGTAGAAATAAACATCCTCATTTACGCTCACTGTTGAGAACACTATTCTTCACCTTATGCTTTTCAAACGTACTATATATTAGGCCATAGAAATAGCAACAATGTAGCCGGCTATCTTTGTGACTTGTAAATAAAAAAGGAAGGTAATATGTGTAGTTGTGTCATTGTAAAAGAGAGGACTTGTATATTTGTGAACAAAAATGTGTTTTGTCAAATTAAAAACTTCTCAATGACCATTAAATGAACTTATATAATGGCGTGGTAATGGAAAAATGCCAAACTGCGGTTTCACTATGAGAGAATAAATAAATTAAAAATAAATAAAACCAATACTATAAGTCCAATGCTTGTCTTTAATGATGAGGAAACAAATCTGCATGAATAAGAAATGGCATGCAGGTTATTCCAGCTGATTACTGCAGTGTTCTTGTGGTAGCACAGATGGAGGAAATTAATTAAGTCATCTCGTCTGAGCAGTGTCTGAATCACATCCAGACATCTGAAATGCCAACAGATTTAACACAAGCCTCTCTTCGCTTAATATCACTTCAACACATTTTATTAAAAAGCTACCTCATTACAGCCTCCACCTAGCATTAATTCGATGTTTACCATTATTAGAAGGTGCAGTGAAGTTACTCTTTTTAACAAAATATAACATCATAGATGATCATGTCTGCTTTATATGGTATCCTTAACTGGAAAAAATGGAAAAAGGTTGGAAAAAATGGAAAAGGCCAAAAATAAAACAACAAGCTGCGATCATCTAGTCTTTGCTTTTGTGATACAATTTTGAGTAAAACAGCTGCTGGTAATACAACAAATTTAATAAATTTAATTAAAAAATACATGAATGTATTAATAAATAAAAATAAAATGAAAGAATTAAAAAATATATATAAAAACATAAAAAAGTCAATAAATTAATTATATTATATTATAAAAATATGAATTAATTTATATTTATTATTTTGTGAAGGACAATAAAACAGCCCAATCGGAAAAGAATTGTTCTAAATGGAAGATGTATCGCTCCATGTGATAACTTGCTGCTGTTGGTTGGCCATCAATAAATCATCATTGACTTGTTCCAAACTAATTTGAAGTATGCTTGTTTTTTTTCTGTTGAACACAAAAGAAGATATTTTGAAGAATGTTGGAAACCTGCAACCATTGACTTCCATAGTATTCGTTTTTTTTCTACTATGGAAGTCAATGGTTACAGGTTTCCAGCTTTCTTTTCGAGACCTACTTGATCTCGGACCCCCTTTATATGCTTATTGACCAGGCGGGAGCATTGGGGATCAATTAACTCCAAGCTCAGGGTTCTCTCCTGGGACAGCATGCCAAACTTACTAACGCCAAACATATCTAAATGTGAACTCTTGAAACTAAGTAAAATATTTGATTCTATTTCCCCTATCTGTGACAGATGTAAAATAGAAGAGGCCTCTTTATCCCACATGTTTTGGTTTTGACCTAAAAAAAAAAATTATTTCTGGAAATATATTTTTGACATTTTTTTTCAAAGGTTTTTCAAAAGGAGGTTAAGCCAGACCACTGTCTTGCAATTCTTCGATATTCTGAGACATTAGACACTAGATATTAGACACCAAAGTCCCAGCAACGTCCCCTTTTGATGAGCCTAACTAAAGGATACTTTTAAAACTTCCAATCCTCCATGTTTCAAAGAGTGGATGGGTGAACTGTAAGTCATTCAGCTCGAGAGGATACACTCTTTGGAACCAAAATCTCAACACCAATTTCAAACTGTATGGCAAACTTTTCTGGATTTCCTCAAAACTGGTTAGTGCTATGCTAACAATTTATTGGAACAATTGATCATACTCTGATAATTACATTTGAAAATTATGATTGCTTTGATTGGTAAATACCCCCATTTGCTTGTTATTTATTTACTTTAATGAATTTAATTAATTTATTTAAATTGCTGGGGTTGCTCATTTCAGTGAGTTTCCTTTTGTATTTAAAAAAGAAAAAGCTTAAATAATATATATATATATATATATCTTCTTTTTGGTAAAAAAAAAAAGAAACCCTCAAAGATTTGGAACAACTTGAGGTTGAGTAAATGGTGAGTACATTTTCCTTTTGGGGTGAAAAAGAATAAAAATAAAAGAATAATGTGAATCCACTGGCTTCATTCCGTATTTGTTCATTCTGTGAAATGATTTACTAATCGGATGGTATACAATGCTGAGCCAATCCTTACATCACGCAACCCTGCGGAATTTGATGTGTGAGCTGACAGCTATTCAGAATCCAGCTTATTTTTCTGCTAAATTTTGAGTCCACACAACACTAAAGCTGTCAATCTACCGTTAGATAATTGAATCTGCTCAACCCACTGAGGCTTTAGACAGGAAGTGAAAGCAGACTTGACGTGAAAGGGAAATAAAAACAAAAACAAAACAAAAAACAACACTACACACACTGTAAATAATGTCTGCAATTTCAATGGTAAAAACTGTAAAAATGCTACTGTAAATTTCAGTAACCAGGTTAATAGTAAGTTTCCTTAATATATATGGTGAATAACTGTAAAAATAACTTTCCTAGAATTTCCTGCGTGCTTTTTTGTTTACATTACTATGGTTCAGTATTTTTTCTCATCAGTTATGTACATTACACTTTTATGTTACATCTAATGTTGATAAATTGTGTTTATTGCATTACTTTAATTTCATGTGTGTTACTGTAATGGTGTTTACTTGTGTGAATGACACTGAATGCCTTCAATATATTAAATGTCTCTCTGCTTGTTGGAAAAATTGTTTGTGATCAGGGCTGGACTGGGACAAAAAAAATCGGCTATGGCATTTTGGGCCAGAGCAGCCCACTAACATACAATCAAAATGCTATCCATCTGTGCACGGCCTTGAATATGTTTATCAACTCCTATACTATAAAAGCACACAAGCCATATATAGGAAATAATGAGATTTTTTTATTTATTATTCATTCATTCATTCATTTTCCTTCGGCCTAGTCCCTTTATTCATCAGGGGTCACCACAGCGGAATAAACCACCAATTTCATTTATTATTGTACTTAAACTATAATTATAAGTCCCTCTTGTGTGTGCCTGTGTGTTTTGAGGGAGCCTATATTAAATAATGAACATAACAAAAACTGCCTGCTGATGCACACACAATGTTGATTAACAAAATAAAGTTAAATAGAAAAGCAATGTATCAGAGACCCTTAACAAAGTAAAACGTTTAACTCAACAGTGAAACATCAAAACATAGCTTAAAGATTTGATTTAGTCGATCAAATGAACTTAAACGATTAAAAAAATGCAAAAAATATTTATTTGGGCCCAAACTACAAAGCTAAATTAAAAAAAAAAATTAAAATTAGTTTTGCTTAAGTTGCAAACTAGTTTGATCGTGTATAAATATCAATATAACTATAGGCCTACAGTACATCATGCTGACGATCAAAAACAAAATGACATGATATCACAGGCGATTGCGAATGAATGATGAATGACACTTCTCATAGAGCTTGAGAAGCACACAGTTCTTTAGGATCTATATCATTTGTAAAATAAAGACTTGCAGGTTGAGGAAATAGCATTGGAGGAAGTTGCCACAGACCTTAATACAGACGAAAAGTAAAAATAAAAAGTGTATTTATATAGATAGATAGGTAACTAGATCGAATAGACAGAGATAGATTGATCTGTGCAACAGCTACAGATGCAGCCGGTGTGAAAGCTGTGAAAGGCAAATGCCTGCACGCTGCTTCTGCTCTCCATATGCGGTGCTCACGGATGCGGTGTGAAACAGGTGTGACTCTCAACTATTTTGACAAATACACCCCAACGTTGCATGCTCACACAGAGCCCAAAATGGAAGTTCGTGATTGGGTCAGCCCAATGTCCAATAAAGAAAAGAACCAATGGGCTGCAGATTATGTCACTTGGGTCGGTCTGTCCGAAAAAAGAAAGACAATAAAAATCTTACTTTCAGAGCGCCACAGATCATAGCATCGTCAATTAATTAGGCAGAAAAAAAACCCCCGATAGGCTGCTAAGCGTTTTATGAGCCGATCAGATCATAAGAAGATGATCAGCCCGGTCCAAAAAGTACGTCGGCCCAGCGGGAAACTGCCTGGTCTGCCAGATGGACAGTCCGCCCCTGTTTGTAATGTGCTTTGGTTCATCATATGACTTTCTCAGCCACACATTCTTATGATTGTGTTTTTGCCTGTGTAACAAAACTATATTGTGTAAATGTTAGTACTTCAAAACATTGGTGTACTATAATAAATCAATGAAATATGGGGTATCACTTTATTTTGATGGTCCCTTTAACACATTTTGTTGATTATAAGTTACACTGAAACTATATGGCAACTGATTCTCATTAGAGTTTTAGTAGACTGTAAGGTTGGGGTTAGGGTTAGTCTAAGTTGACATGCAGTTGAAAAGTTTCTTATAGTCAGTTGAATGTCTGCTGGTGGAGCAGTGGCAGCAGATATTAAGCAAACAGTCTACTAATACTCTAATGAGAACCAGTTAGCATCTAGATGCAAAAGTAGCTTATAGTCAACAAAATGTGCAAAAGGGACCATCAAAATAAAGTAATACCAAATATGGTAATTTACCATAACATTTAGAATTTGTTTTCACGAACCTACAGTTTTTTTTAACAGTAATATTCTGACAACCACAGATGCCATTTTTACTGTGAATCTTACTGATTTATTTAGTGTAATTCTTGCAGACTTTTTTTTTTTTGCAATGGGCTTTCCAATGTCAGTTTAAATAAGAATAGAAATGTTTGTGTGTCATCTCCACCAGCAAATGCTTCCTTTGAGAGTGAAGTGGATTAATGCAGACTGAATGCTGTGAATGAGAAACATGCTTCTGTGGCTTTATCACACACCTGTATCCCCAAACATCTGCTCATGCCTGCGTATCATCTGAAATGTGAAAAGAGCATCCACTTTGTCAGGTATTAATGCTTTGCTGTCATGTTTTTCATTATTTATAAGATTAAGGGCCAGATTTACTAACAGCTTGCATCAGCACAAACTGTCTTTTTGGTGAAAAGCAGTAATATCAGTATTCTCTAAATGCATGCTGAGAAGAATAGAGCTGAGAAGGTGTGGAATATGAATATGCATTTGTTTGAGTTTTCTGGTCATATTCAAATTTTATGGGAGGGGAGTATGTAAATTAATCATGGACACACTGTCTAAACATATTATTTACTAAATATGTCATCTTTAATTTGCTTCAGGAATTAAAAACACAACTTGGAACAACAGAGGAAAGTCCTTATCCCAGGTGGAGGATTCAAGTATCTTGTGGTTTTGTTCACGAGTGAGGGAAGGATGGAACGTGAGATTGACAGGTGGATCGGTGCAGCGGCAGCAGTAATGCGGTCGATGTACTGGTCCGTTGTGGTAAAGAAGGAGCTGAGCCAAAAGGCAAACTCTCACCTATGGTTATAGTCTTTGGGTCATGGCCGAAAAGACAAGATCTCGGATACAAGCAGCCGAAATAAGTTTCCTTCGCAGGGTGGCAGACCCTTATAGCTAGGGTGAGGAGCTCTGTCACCTGGGAGGAGCTCGGAGTAGAGCTGCTGCTTCTCCGCATCGAGAGAAGTCAGCTGAGGTGGCTCAGGCATCTGTTTTAGATGCCTCCTGGATGCCTACCTAGGTAGGTGTTCCAGGTATGTCCCACTGGGAGGAGGCCTCAGGGAAGACCCAGGACACGCTGGAGGGACCATGCCTCTCGGCTGGCCTGGGAACACCTTGGGATCCTCCCGGAGGAGCTGGAGGAAGTGTCTGGGGAGAGGGAAGTCTGGGGTTCTCTACTGAGACTATCCCCACGATCCAGCCCCGGAAAAGCAGAAGAAAATTATTGAATAAATGAACTTGGAACAAACAACTAGGGTGAGTCACGTAATACCAGAGCAATCTTAATTCGCGCACCGGAACTGTCAAAAACACAAACGGTTGTCAAAATGTACATCTTGTGGATTATCTTGCATATATAAAATCAGATATGGCTTATGGCTTAATATAATCAGATATGGCTTACTATAAATAAACATAATTGCGTGAGCTGAGCGCATAAAAGGTTTTTGTTGTCGTCTTGTGGTCACTTAAATTAAGCTTGTCTATTTTGTGAATATGTCTATTATTTGGACAATCAAGCAATCATTGATCAATCAATCAATGAATCAATTGGCCTGAAAAAATACTATATTTTTGTTCAATATCAGTACTATAGTTGTTTTTATTAATTAACAAAAAAGGAAATAGGCTAACACTGACATCATGAACATAAGGTTCCCACAAAAGGCGCTGTTGAGCTTTGCATAATATCAAAATGAATTGATCTTAATTACAATTTTTCATGAATTTAATAGGCATTATGAGAACAACAATGAATAATTCACCTCAGATTAATAAAAAGACACAAGAGCTCCTAAACTTTGAGATTTGTCCTTTTGTAGCCAAAGCTGTTGAAATTTACATTTGCCATGTGTTTGTTCGTTAAGAGGTACAGTTTGGTGACTGCATTTGACTTAAGAGACTGCCAGCTGACAAGCAGGAAAAGAATAAAATGGTGCAGAAAAAACTTAACCATAACAATAGGCAACAAAACTCCCTGATATTCCATGACTTGATATCATTATGATATCATTAGGCCACAACTAACCCAAATATGTTTTTTTTTCTAAATATTTCACAAAGGAGCTTAATAAACAAGGTTCAATCTGTTTACATGACATTCCAGTTTTTATTCTTTATTTATATGTAAACACCTTTTAATAACACACCCCTATTGCCTTTGTTTAGTAAATGAAGAGATCTCCAGCTTGTTAGATAAGTCCACTGGGATCCTGACACTAAATGCCCTTAATTTCTGGCCTGTTCTAGATTAACCTGTTTGTCTGTATGAATTACTCTGAGTGATAAAGATGATGCTGACAGCACTGGGACTAGGTGGTGGATACACACCTGGTCACAGTCTAACACTCAGGGTTTATGCTGCTTGGCTTTTCATAAATTAATTTTGAAATGTGAGGAGGTGTATTATACACTCTTTTACGTTTTAATCACAAAGCTGTCAAAATTATAACAGTTTAATATGAATAGAAATGCATGTGATTCATATGATGCTTGTCATTATCTACACCCTACTCTCATATAATGCTTGTTTAATAAACACATTTGTAATCGGTCTACTGTTTATAAAGGAAAATTAATGGCTCTATGCACTGTTACTTTGTTCATATGTGACTCATGACATCAAAACAATCTTGCAGTATGTTATTTTTGTTAAAAGCCAAAAATACATTGTATGAGTCAAAATGATAAATTTTTATGTTATACCCAAAATCATTAGAATTTTAAGTAAAGATTATGTTATATGAAGAAATTACGTAAAGTCCCTACCATAAATATATTAAAACTTTTTGATCAGTAATGTGCATTGATAAAAACTTTATTTGAACAATTTTAATCGTGATTTTCTCAGTATTTAGATTTTTTGAACCCTCAGATTTCAGATTTTCTAATAGTTCCATTTCTACAAAACATTTTCAAATCCTAACAAAGTATACATCAAATGAAAGCTTATTTATTCGGCTTTTCAGCTTTGTGGTGCTGCGTTGTACTGTACCCAAAACCAACCATTGTACAGAGCTTGCTAATATACACTCACAGGCCACTTTATTAGCTACACCTTACTAGTACCTGGTTGGACCCCATTTTGCCTTCAGAACTGCCTTAATCTAGAAATATTCCTCTGAGATTTTGGTCCATATTGACATGATAGCATCACGTAGTTGCTGCAGATTTGCCGGCTGCAGATCCATGATGGGAATCTCCCATTTCACCACATCCCAAAGGTGCTCTATTGGATTGAGATCTGGTGACTGTGCAAGCCATTTGAGTACAGTGAACTCATTGTCATGTTCAAGAAACAAGTCTGAGATGATTCGCGCTTTATGACAGTGCACGTTATCCTGCTGGAAGTAGCCATCAGAAGATGTGGTCATGGGATAATGGACATGGTCAGCAACACTACTCAGGTAGGCTGTGGCATTGACACAATGCTCAATTGGTACTAATGGTCCCAACGTGTGCCAAGAAAATATCCCCCACACCATTACACCACCACCACCAGCCTGAACCGTTGATAAAAGGCAGGATGGATCCATGCTTTCATGTTGTTGATGAATGTCAACCATCTAAATGTCGCAGCAGAAATGGAGACTCATCAGACCAGGCAATGTTTTTCCAATCTTTTATTGTCCAATTTTGGTGAGCCTGTGTGAATTTTTGTCTCGATTTCCTGGTCGTAGGAGTGGCACCCGGTGTGGTCTTCTGCTGCTGTAGCCCATCTGCCTCTGGGTTTGACGTGTTGTTCATTCAGAGATGCTCTTCTGCATACCTCGGTTGTAAAGAGTGGTTATTTAAGTTACTGTTGCCTTTCTTTCAACTCAAACCAGTCTGATCATTCTCCTCTGACATCAACAAGGCATTTTCACTCACAGAACTGCTGCTCACTGGATATTTTCTCTTTTTCGGACCATTTTCTGTAAACCCTAGAGATGGTTGTGCGTGAAAATCCCAGTAAATTATCCATTTCTGAAATACTCAGACCAGCCCGTCTGGCACCAATAACCATGCCACATTCAAAGTCACTTAAATCACCTTTCTTCCCCCTTCTGATGCTTGCTTTGAACTGCTGCAGATTGTCTTGACCATGTCTGCATTGAGTTGCTGCTATGTGATTGGCTGATTAAATATAACCCATATTTAATGGGATTTAATGGGATACCAAAAATGACAATTCTATCATTTACTCACACTTCAGTTCTCACAAACCTGACATTCACGATATTTGTTTTTCCTACTATGGAATTCCATGGTTACAGCTTTCCAGCTTTCTTCAAAATGTCTAGCTTTGTGGAGAAGAAGAAACTCAAAGAAACTCAAACAGGTTTGGAAAAACTTGAGGGCAAGTAAATAGTGGGTACATTTTTATTTTTGGGTGAACTATCCCTTTAAGGCCCGAACTCTCTTACTATCCTCAATCAAAATGTAGATGTGTGTCTAATTCTGCATCTTCTCTTCCAGCCTGACTGTTTCCCTTCATTTATTGCATGTGAATCACTCATACTGACAGAGAGAGATACCAATACAACAAGCAGTGCATGTGAAACGAGCGGAAAAAGAAGACATGACTCATTGTGAATATTAGCTGATTTAGACAAAGCACCATCATGTCCTCAATTCAACATGACTGTGTATTTATAAGCAGTGTTGGGTAAGTTACTTCAAAAAACGTATTAATTAATAAATATTATTTACAACATTAAAATTGTATTTCAATTTCTTTCTAATTAGTTTGTCTGAAAAGTAACTCAATTATGCAATAAGTCATATATTTACTCAATTGATGACAACTTTAAATCCTTATAAACCTCAAAGCATACCCAATATAAATAAAAATCTTTTAATTATGTAAATTTGACAGGGCTAAATGTTAAACATTTGTATCAAAACAAACAATAAAATGTAATAAGTAAAAGTAATTATGATACCATATTTCATACATCAAATATATACTGATATTAATTGCATATTTAATTCATGTTTTCTTAAGCATGTGTAATCGTCTGACAAATCTAACCTTCTTTAGTTGAAACATCAAGTTATTCTGCATATATATATTTGTATAACCAAAAAAAACCCCAATACATTTACAATTATATATTCATTCATTCATTTTCCTTCGGCTTAGTCCCTTTATTAATCAGGGGTCGCCACAGCGGAATGAACCACCAACTTATCCAGCATATGTTTTACACAGCGTATGCCCTTCCAGCTGCAAACCATCACTGGGAAACACCCATACAGCGCTGCCAACTTTTGCTTTTAGTTTGGAGTGAGAATTTATGTCTCGCCCCTATAACATTTAAGACGTCTTTTGCATAAATATATTAATTTCATTAGAGTTAAATTCTATAGACAACTCTATAGAATACAAAAAATATATATGTTTTATAGAATTATCTGTTATGCTGTCTTAGACCCAACTCATGGTCGAGAATTAGGTTTATTAAGTCTTACCTCCCTGATTCGTCATCCCTCCTTTCTGCTTCATACAAACAAATCTATCAGGAGCCGTTCTTAGTCAAAATAATATCATCATCATATTATTTAAACTTTAGTTTTGTCAACTTCCAAAACTCACTGCGTACCGACACTTACACATAAAAGGCTGTTACACCGGTTTCACAACGCATGAGCGGCGCATGAGCAGCGCGTATTTTTTTATATATTCATACCGGGAGCGGGAACGCAGCAACGCGTCAAGGCTGGTTTATACTTCTGCGTTGAGTGATTGCCATGACCCACGGCGCATGTCTTGCGCATAGTCATGCATTTGTACTTCTGCGTGCTGTTTGTATTGCTCTGCAATAACACTTCTGAAACGCTAGCTGGCAGTAGGTTTTTATGTTCCTCTGTGTCGAGTTTCTTCACGGGTGTTTTTTTTTTTTTCTGAATGCTACAAGTAGCTAAAACTCGCTCATTCACAGGCGGGAACCGGTGGACGTGCAACAACTTTAATTATAAGGTAAACACAAAACAAAAGTTTCCATGTGGAGCTCCTTCACGGGACTCAATACTTGTAAACACTCACTCCATCTGGCTCGCGGCTCTCAGCACTGCCCACACTCATCACTGCTACCAAGCCGACCAATTAGAGAGCTTGCGCAAAGTGTCGTTGCGATGTGTAGTTACATTTTTTGAGAGGTGCGCATCAGTGTCGGCATCAGCCACGGCGAGGGTTATGCGACTGCGCGAAGACTGTGCCGGACCATATGCGTGTGCTTGATGCAGAAGTATAAATCAGAGGCTTTCACCAGCGTGGGTCCGGTTGCACATAGAGAATAACGTCTTTATATAACAGAAAAACGTTGGTAAAAACGTCTTTATTATTATAAAAACAATAATTCACGGGGATGATTTTTCTACGTGAGAAAATGAATGTGTGGTGTGAGAATACTGTTAATTGTGTGACTCTCACCCCGAATGCGTGACTAATTTATACAGAACTGTTGAATTTATGCACAGTATTTTGGGCAAGTATATTTGAGGTAACTATTTAAATTACCTAACAATGAAAAATAATCAATTACTTTACCTTTTCAGGTCATTTAATTACAGTAGTTAGTTTGTAACTAATCAGCATGCAAAACTGCTTGCTGGCTAACAGACTAACAAATGCTAACACGCTGTAAAGAGCAAATGTGATTTGAGATGCTAACTTGTTGTGAACTGCCACTGTGTTTATAATAAAGAGGTAGCAATTAAATGTCTGAGGTGTAGTAGCTCTATCCGGTATCCATCTTTATAACTATTTTGGACCCTTTGTGCATTACAATGGAAATCGCATGTCAGATCATGCATTGTTTTTCCTTCTGGACAATTTAAATTCAATTTGATACATTTTTATTTCTACAGTGCTTTTTACAAAGTAAATTGTCTCAAAGCAGCTTAACACAGATGAAGAAAAGGTAGTAAAAGCCATAATATTTCAAACTGTGGAACATTCCAGAAATTCAGGCAGGCAGGAGAGTAGTGTAGAATGCTGGTGTTGTTCTAGTAAACTGAAACTGCTTCAGTTTAGTTTGGTATAAATGTCACTGTTGAAGTTAGGTTCAGTTTCACCAAATTGAAAGCCTGCTTTTCATGATATTGGACTTTTGCCATCACAATCAAAAATCCATATTTAACAGTTTAGACGTTAAATATATCTGTCCATTATAATGGAAGTGGGTTTATAATGGACATTGGGTTCTAATTTAACAGTTTAGACGTTAAATATATCTGTCCATTATTATGGAACTGGCTTTATAATGGACATTGGGTTCTAATAATGTGAATTTATAAAACAAAAAACTCAACATTTAAATGTAAGTTGTAATGCATTCGCTTATGTCAAGTCATCATAACAAAGACATCTCAAACAATGTCACCTTTGCATTCAAAATGACATAACTGAGCAAATGACACTCCTTTTGAAATCAAGTCTAAATGCTAGTCTTAAGAATATTATATCCTTAACTATATCCCGATAAAATTAGCATTTAGAAGATATAACTATCCAAAGCCATCAGTTTGTCAAAAATCAATCAAGTCTACTTCAGTTTCTCATCAAATCCTCTGACCAATCAAATGCTCTGTAGTATCTGGCATTTCCCGCCCCCTTCATAACGCTTCTCATTTGATGCGCTCGAGCTCAACCACTCTCACTGGCAAAGCTGGGATGAAAGTGAAACACTATTGGCTGTTATTTTAAAAGTGGAGGGAGAACTCTATCTCTAATGTACGTCGAGCATCGAATAAAAATGCACATTTCAAAGCACTTCATGGGACATTTAAAGCCAGTTGTCATAAGTATGCATAAAATCTCCTTCATATCCATAACATGTGTCACGTCATGATTATAAAGGCTTCATGACAGTCTCATGAACAAGTGTTACTTTTCTTTTCAGAAGGCAGCCCTCAAATTCCTCCAGCACATTATTCTATGAAAGAGGTCTATCCATGCCTATGTCTTCTTTTAAGTTCTTAACAATAAATATTCAAACATATTCCTTACTGTGACGATGAGGCCTTTTTCTTGGAAGTATTTGACCAGGGGGATGGCATTCTGTTTAAAATTAGTCAAGCGTCGATCGATAGCTTTAGGGTTGTCATCTGGGCGACCCTGCTGTTCTGCGCGCTTCTCCAGGCGCTCCTTTAGACGCTGATTAGAACAAGCCAGAAACACCACCAAGTCTGGAGTACAGACCTACGGAAACAGAAGAAAGGCAGTGAGGGTTTTTAAATAATAATGTCTCAATTCAAGTTGATTCTGATGGGTAAGTTCAAAAAGACTTGCGGCTGCAGTGAATATATAGATATTAAGATAAACTTTGGGTCTAATGAAACGTTAAAACTGCCTGCATTTAATATGAGTTTTGCCTTGATCAGGACTTCATATTAAAATAAAAAAGAAAACAAAATAAGCATATATAGTATAAGGTGTCTTAAAAATATCCTATAATGCTTCAGGTAACACTTTATATGAAGCATGAGTGTTACGCTCAAGTACTCAAATAGGGTCCAATCGTGCAAGTGATAAAGTTTATTAAACAAGGTCAAGACAAACTGGGACAGGGTGATCAAACTATAATCAAACAAAGAAAACTGGGTAGAGAAGGCAGGAAACAGAAGGACGAAACGGGGTCCAACAGCCACTCCTCTAAGTCCTGAGCACAAACAGAAGGACGTAAGCAATATACAACGAACTGACAAAGAAACATAGAACGTAGTCCAATATATAGGCGAGATAATAAGTCTCAGCTGGCAGGCTAATCAGAAGGCTGAGTCGCGTCATGACATGTGACAATAACAAATACACATGGACGACCAAAACAAAACAAACTCACGTGACAAAACAGACACTCCAGATGACGCACAAACCTGCAACCGTGACAATGCGTGTATGAAGGTATTCATAAAGCATGCATAATCCCTAATAAACAACCTTATACTGCAATCTTAAAAACACGTCATGATATTTATGGCTGACATGATAAATACACTTTATTTTAAGGTACAATTCACGTTACTAAGAAACCGTTTAGCTAAACAAAGTACTAATTTGCTGCTCACTAATAGTTAGTATGGTAAGGTAGTAGATTTGTTTATATATTGGGTAACATTAGAGAATAAGTTTTAGGCAGGTCTAGAACAAGAATAAATCCACATTTTGAGACCATGAGCTTTGTAACTTTGTAGATTTTTAATATATAATCTTAATATATTATAATGCATATGCATCTTATAATGTGTCATCACACAGTATATAATCTCATGAATAATCATATCAGTAATAATACAGTTTTAATATTCCACAGTTTCATATCCTCTGATTTCATGTTGTCCTTGACATTGTTTTCTTAAAATATGAACAGTGTTGTTGTCAAGGTTGAGGTTGGGGAAAGGAGAGAGGACTCAATTGCAGGGAAAATGGGTATTTATTAATAATCAAAAAATAAAACAAAAGGCAAAACAAACTACCCCGAGGGGGAAAACATTAGCAAAACAAATAAACAAACCAAACAAACAAACAAACAAACTTGACTGGGCAAGGTGGCAGGAATCAGGGCTGGACAGACAGGACAAGGCAGGATACGATGGGACATGGAGGAAGATGAACTGGCACAGGACAGCAGACATGAGGAGAATATAAGCACAAATAATTAACACACAAACAGGTGAACAGGATAAACTAATAATGGGTTAACAAGGAGGGTGGGACTAGACAATAGACGGGAGAGCACATGACGCAAACAAACACAAGCCATGTGCTCACACAAAAACAAGACTCGAACACGCAGCCAATGAGAGAACTCATTAACCGTCTGTTCACATGACAAAGCACGCTGCGCATGTAAACATGCACCACGTGCTAAACACAACACCAACAGAAGACTGAACGCAGGACACGAGTACACGATAAATGAAAACATTTACCGTGCACTCACACATGCAACGTGTATGTCTCATCCCAGCGCCAACCAAATCCGAAACCAACTAGACTGAGACGCTGGGAATGAAAAACCACGCTGCAGACAGAACAAACACAAACACTAGGACAAAAGCGCGCATCCAGACCATGTGAGCACCTAATGTGGGCGCGTGTACGGTCCGCGAGCTACCAGAATGTCGCTCATACAATGACACAAAATCCAGAAAACTCGAGCCGAGCACAACATACAGGACAAGACAGGACTAGTGTCTGGACTGACTTGGGTAGGATTAATCCTTGGGTAGGATTATTTATAATTTAACCCTTATGTGCTGTTGGGGATGTTTTCATCCACGCTGGTGTGAGTCTTTGTCTTTGAGTCTAAATTTGGCCAAAACCTTTTTCTGTGTTTCAGCTAGCAGAATGATCTTATTTTGACACATATTTTGGAAAAATGCTTTGAACTAAAAAAAAAAGCTCAACAATACACTCTGGGTAAATTTACTACCCTTTTGTTATGTTTGGGATGAAAACATCCACTAAATTAAACTGCATTAAAAATGCATCAGATTAATACTTACATTTTATTTTTATTTTTTGCTTAAATCTATTAATCAACCTCAGTCCTGATCAAAACTAGTAAATTGTTTAGAAAATTACAGGATTTAAACTCTTTAATTGCCAAATTCATAAATGATGTCACTGATTCGGTGAAAAAAACACACAAAATTCAGTCTTGATCAAATACACAGTCTTTGTTTTTGTTTACTCCATGTAGTTCTGAGAGCTGATGAGCATATTTTGATTTTCTCAGATGTCACTCTCACACTCACAGACACACATACTGTACACACACTTTAATTTGCTGTTATACTCCATATAACTCCATATAAAACCATAAACTAAGCTTTTTTTTGCACAGGCCTATCTAAAGGGTTAATGGTGCCAACTGATGATCAACAGTAAAAATGCCAAATTTTACCTCTTCCCAACAGGGAAACCCATCAACAATCAAAAAGGAATGATTATATGGTGTCATGGCTTTTTAATAAAAAAATGTGCTTATAAATGGAAGTCAATGGGGCAAAAACAACCACGAAAGGCAATGTTGTTACTAATCTTTCACATGTCCTAGACTGTGATAAATGGTAAAAAAACAAATCCAGTCCACAGTACTTTTTATATTGAAAATAAGCAATTAGGTGCTTTTTTTAACCAAACCAGTGACATCATTTATGAATTTGGCAATTAAAGAGTTAAAATCATGTCTTTTTTTTTTTTTTACTTTTAGTAGTTTTGATCAGGACTGAGGTTGATTAACAGATTTATGCAAAAGAGATATTAAAATAAATATTTTGTTAAATATAAGTTAAATTTAGTTTTCATCCCTACCTTAACAAAAGGTAGTAACTTTGAACTGTGCACAAGGGTTAAGTACTAATAAACAGATCTTAATAATAAGTAGGTAATATGCCAGTAGTTAATACCCAGAATTAGACTAAAGTGTAAGCCTTTTGTCATGGACAAACATCACTTTAAATTAATATGGAACACATTATAATGGACAACACAAACTCAGTGTGAACTATGATTTCATTCTTTATAAGCTCCTAATACTGCTTATTAATAGTAAGTAATGTAGTTGTAGTGGATACGTTATGGTACTGTATGGGGCCTACTGGATGTAGAATATGCAGATTAAGTCATTAATACGTACATAAACATTCAATATGCAAGGTAATAAGCAGCTGCTTATTAGCTACATGTGAGACTTGGTGCCCATATTAAAGAGTTACTTTATTATAAGCATATTATACAACTTTTTATGTTTCAAATATAATGTAACTTTGTTGTAGTCATATTAAGTAGCAAAATACTGTGATGTGTGGTACAATACTGTTCATATTTTAAGAAAACAATGTCAAGGACAACATGAAACCAGAGGATATGAAACTGTGGAATATATAATCCATTATTTTCAGTATTATTACTGATATGATAATTCATGAGATTATATACTGTGTAATGACACATCATAAGATGCATATGCATTATAATATATTAAGATTATATATTAAATATCTACAAAGTTACAAAGCTCATGGTCTCAAAATGTCGATTTATTCTTGTTCTAGACCTGCCTAAAACTGCCTAAAAATGAAGTCCAGATGTTACTCCAATAAAGGTAATCAGAATTTGACATAAAAGCATAATGCTGAACACAGGCATGTGTACATAAAGAAGGTGAAGCTTCATTATACTGTATTATTGTTGTCATGTTGTTTTGATCCTGTATGCTTTTAGAGAATTACAAACAGTAACGTGCGCACACACACACACACACACACACACACACACACACACACACACACACACACACACACACACACACACACACACACACACACACAACCCTCACACACACACACACACACACACACACACACACACACACACGTTTGTTTTTGTGAAAAGTAGTTACATTACATAGGTTTCCATTCATTTTATACTGTCCAAATTGTATATTGTATTGGCCTAACCCCACCCTACCCCTAAACCCAACCATCACAGGACACTGTGAACAGCTTTACTCTGAAATAAACTCATTATGTGTGATTTATAAGCTTTTTGAGAAATGAGGACGTCAGCAATGTCCTCATATTTCACCTCCTTTTTGTAATACGTGTGTCATACATATGTCATTATACAGATTTGTGTCCTGACATGTAACAAAAACACGTACACACACACACACACACACACACACACACACACACACACA
>CAIGQW010055679.1:373725-395736 GCA_903798125.1 Danio choprae | reverse complement strand
TGTGCTAATGCTAATGCTCTGCTTGTCTAAAATTGCAATTATTGAATTATTTAAATAAAAGCTTGGACTTTTGTTTTGTCTACTTGCCAAACTGCAGGCCTAAACCGACTTTAAGTGTTAAAATTATAACCTCAAATAGCAGATTGTTTAACTAAAAAGCACTTTCACTATTTTAACCATTTGACTGCTGGGATGTCTTTTGGGAATGTGTACTTAATTAGTCACTGAAAGGAAAAAAAAAAAGAAGAAAATTACAAATGTCAGTTCATAAATGCCTGAAAGCCTGTCACCAAACAGAAACGCATACAGATTATCTCAACACAAGCATAGTAGGCTAAATATTAGTGAAAGCTAAGACACTGAAATACGTTATTTATTTACTTATGTTGTCACATGTCTGGTGTGTCTGTGTTGTGTTGTGTCATGTGATGTGATGTTGTGTCGTGATCCATGTGCTTGTATTTGTCATGTGACCCCTTTGTTCTGTTTCCCGCTGTTTTCTAATGATCATGAGTTCCACCTGCTGTGTCACCCCTGTTTGTAATTTGTGTAATCATGTCCTGTGTATTTATACCCCTGCTTTAGTTTAGTTTATTGTCCGGTTTTGAAGTGTCATCCCTGAATGTGATTTCCTGTGTGCCTTCCCACATAGCAAAATATCCCTGGTCCTGCTTTGGCCCACAGAACCAGCTTTTGTTTGGCCTAACATGCTGTGGTGAATTACGGTGCATGACTGGACCAAGTCTGGCTTCCAGACAAGGGCCAAACATGGACCATATCTGGGCCAAGTCTCAGCCAAGTTAATAACCCATAACTGGGCCAGATTTGTTGGTGTGTCACGACTGCAATGAAATTGATAAACCCATGAAGCATGCACATTAGGCATGCTGTGTGCATGCTTTTTCTCGAAGCGACCTGATTGGTAGAATTGTTCTTCCTTTATTCCAAAAAAATACAAATTTATTTTAAATGTGGGTCAAGATAGGCCAAACTTACATGGCCCACATATCTATTATTAGCATCTGGGCCATATACTACATTCAACATCTGGCCCAAATATTGTGTGCCGCCTTAAAGACGTTGCCACCTCTGCCAATCCCAGGCCATGTTTGGCCCACCTGCTGTATACCAACTTTATGCCAAATCTGGGCCAGAATTCTTTGCTACCTAGGTTGGTTCTGTAGTAAGTGTGTTTTTGTAAATAAAATAAGTGTTTTTGATAATCTGAGTTTCGATCACCTGTGGTGCGACACCACTTGTAACATATGTATTGTGTGTATGTATGCCATTTAATCTAATGCGTTTCTGCCAGTCACTACAAACTTATCTGTAAAACCAGGCAGATCTGAAAATACTGAATGTCAGCCACATATAAGAAAGCATCAACCAATACAAATGATACATGAATGAAAAATGTTCATGGAATGTATACAACTTTTTATTTTTTCTTTATTGTCATCAAAAAATTATTACATAAACTTAATAAAATAAATTCAGTAAACAATTCCTTGGTGAATTAAGGGATTTGACTAAAAACAATATAATTTTAAAATTAATTACAATTAAAGCTAAATTCTGGATTTGTTTAAAGCACATCACGAATCAGTTCATAAAAAACAGAACAAGCTAAAGAGAAAGAAGCTGGATGAAGTCCTGTGAGACGCTGTGAACTAAAGATAAAAAGCACTATGCCACAGAGAGCTGTCTGAAAGTGATTGGTGTGTGGTTTTAAAGGGTATAACACCTAAAAGAACCCTCAGAGCCATAGCCATGCATACCCCCCATTGTGCAATACACATGACAAACTGTCAGTCTACCTAACCACGATCGTAACCCTCTGAGAAATGCTCCTTTTGTTTTGAACGAGAAAACGCCTACAGTGTGTCGAGATGCTGAGTGTCTGTTTCACGTGAAGTGCTAAGCGCTTGTCATTTTGTAAACACGATGACAGTTGGAGAATTATTTATACCAAAGTCTCTTTAAGTCAAGTTACTTCAGTCGACGGCCGTCTTTGAAATGCCTCTTGGGCATTCAAGTGCAAGCTCCAATCTCTTTGAATAGGGAAACGTCAAATTCTGTTTGCCAAGCTTACGATTAAGTTTCATATTTGGAACCACTACTATGTCTTAAATTTTGTTTCTAAACATTAAAATCGTGACATGGGCGAAACAGTGGCTCAGTGGTTAGCACTGTCGCTTCACAGCAAGAAGGCCGGTGGTTCGAGTCCCGGCTAGATCAGTTGGCATTTCTGTGTGGAGTTTGCTTGTTCTCCTCTTGTTTGCGTGGGTTTCCATGTCTAAAGACATGCTATGTAGGTGAATTGAATAAACTAAATTGGTCGTAGTCTATGTGTGTGAATGAGTGTGTATGAATGTTTCCCAGTACTGGGTTGCAGCTGGAAGGGCATCCGCTGTGTAAAACATATGCTGGATAAATTGCTGGTTTATTCCGCTGTGGCAACCCCTGATGAATACAGGGACTAAGCTAAAGAAAAATGAATGAATGAATGCATCGATAATGCACACTTGATGGGATTGGAACCATGACACCAACTTCCTTTCTGGCTGCTTTTGAAGGATGCGATCAGACGTCATTTTGTCAATCAAACTATGTAACAAATGTAAGAATCAATATCTTACATGTTACACAGAATCATCCTCTGAATAATGCCAAATCTGATCATGCTGGTCTTCTGAAGCAATTTCCAATTTATTTCTGATGGCAAATTAATGACAGTGACCTCTTTGTTTACAAGTTTGTTGGTGTTGAATTATTTGCTTTCATGTGATTTGCATTTATAGTTTTTTTTTTTTGTATATGACGCAGAAGTATGTTCCACAAAATAGCTGAGCCCTACACCCTTTGAAGCTGTCACATTAGGGCATAGGGTTGAGCCCTTCCAAATGGAGCACACTGCTAGTGTAGGGATGTTTCTGAAATTGCTCCATACCTTTAAAAAGTGTAATATTACTATTATTATTTGTAACAATTACAAAGTCTTTTTGACTATGATGCAACAAGCTTGGCACACCTATTTTTTGATAGTTTCACCCATTCTTCTTCGCGGTACATTTAAAGCTCAATCAGGTTGGATTGGGACCATCAGTGCCCAGCCATTTTCAGGTCTCTTCAGAAATGCTCAGTTGGGTTTAAGTCTGGGCACTGGCTGAGCCACTCAAGAACATTCACAGAGTTGTCCTGTAGCTACTCTTTTGTTATCTTGACTGTGTGCTCACAGAAATTATCCTGTTGAAAGATGAACTGTCACTAAACTGAGGTCCTGAGTGCTCATCGTCATTTCATCATGGATGTCCCTGTACATCGCTGCATTAATTTTTCCCTCAATCCTGACCGTTCTCCCAGTTCCTGTCATTGAAAAACATCCCCACAGTATGATGCTGCCTCCGCACGTCATGATTTTGCAAGTACGATCGTAAATGTAATCCATACCTATTCCATACCCCTAAACCCAACCATAACTGTAAATTACTCCTAAAATCAGAGGGGAATAATAGTTGGATAACAATCATGTAGAAGTGCATAAACCTTACCGTGAGCCTAAACTTAACATAAACTGTAAACATATCCATTAATTCTGATTGGCTGATTGGAATGTTGTTCCAGGATCAACATAGATGTTAATCAAGGAACATGTCCTACTTGGTGAATTCAGGTTGGCGTGCTGCCTCCTCCATGGTTCACTGTAGAGATGGTATTAAACAGGCTTGACATTCAGGCCAAAGTGTTCACTTTAATTCATCAGACCAGATCATTTTTTATTTTCATTGTCTGAGTGTCACGCGGGCCTCACAGTAGCGCAGTGGATAGCACGTTCGCCTCACAGCAAGAAGGTCGCTGGTTCGAGCCTCGGCTGGGTCAGTTGGCGTTTCTGTGTGGAGTTTGCATGTTCTCCCCGTGTTGGCGTGGGTTTCCTCCGGGTGCTCCGGTTTCCCCCACAAGTCCAAAGACATGCGGTATAGGTGAAATGGGTAAGCTAAATTGTCCGTAGTGTATGAGTGTGAATAGGTGTGTATGGATGTTTCCCAGAGATGGGTTGCAGCTGGAAGGGCATCCGCTGTGTAAAACATATGCTGGCTAAGTTGGCGGTTCATTCCGCTGTGGCGACCCCAGATTAATAAAGGGACTAAGCCGAAATGAAAATGAATGAATGAATGAATGAGTGTCACGCACTCGCTAGGTAACATGAAGGCACGGGAACACAGGATTGGAACGAACACAGATTTATTTATAAACACTTACGAGGTACAGGCACTGGATGAGACAGGACACGTAGACAGGACATCGAGGTTGACAATACAGCGGAGCATAGACAATACAATACCGGACAACAAAGGACACAAACAGAAGGGTATAAATACACAGGGATGGTGATTAACTAAGGAGACACAGGATGAACACAGGTGAAACTAATGGTAAACACCGACGATGGCAGGAAACAGAACAAAGGGATCTCATGACAGTAACAAAAGCACATGGACACAACAGAACACTGGCACTGAGAGTCTTAGAGTCTTCAGGTGTTTTGAGTCAAACTCCAGATAGGGTTTCGTGCAGTTTGGTCACTCTACCATATAGTATTAATTGGTGGAGTGCTTCAGAGATTCTTATTCTTTGGGGAGGTTCTCCTCTCTCCACAGAGAAGCGCTGGAACTGGTCCAGGCAGTTCCAAACTTCTACCATTTATGGATGTTGTAGGCCACTTTGTTCATTGGGAACTTCAATGCTGCAGACATTTTTTGTACCCTTCCCCAGATCTGTACCTAGATACACAGGTACAACCATGTCTTGGAGGTCTACAAACAATTGTTTAAATTTAATGGCTTGGTTGTCCTCTGACATGCACTGTTAACTGTGGGCCCTTATATAGAAAGGAAATCATGTCCAATCAACTCAATTTAACAGAGGTGAACTCCAAGTTGTAGAAACATCTCAAGGACAATCAGTGGAAAAAGCATGCACATGATATTATTGTTTGTTATGGCAAAGGACGTCAATACTGATGTACATGTGATTTTCTTCATTGTTTTATTTGTATTTGTTTTCAAAAAACAAAAATCTTTCACATCATCAATGGGCATTGTTTCTAGAATTATGATGTATATAATGAATTGAATCCATATTGGAATAAGGCTGTAACAAAATGTGGGGAAAGTGAAGTGCTGTGAATATTTTTCCAAACATTATACTGGGAAACATATTTTTTTTCTCTCTGCCTTAGCCTTTTCTGGTGGTGCTGCCACAGTCAGTAAAAGGATTTATGAGTAAAGGCATGCCAAAAATAAGTAAATAAATATAAATCTTGCCTTTTTGAGGAGCAGACACAGCTATCATTTAGCACATTCACTCCTTCAGTCTGTTCAAATAACATCTATTAATCTCCACATTGTTTTAAATAAGATCTTGTGAATGCATAACATCGAATGCATAACAGTAGGTTGCACCATTTAAAATAATTTCAAGAAGTTAAAACAGTTAGAAAAGTTCTGTAACTTATTATAGTAAAATGCTAGCAAATGTCATTTCACTTGATATTCACAAAAAAAAGTTTTATTCTAAACCTATACGACACATTTTCTTGAGTAGAACACAAACCAAGATCATTAGAAAATCAAACCAAACTACAATGGACTGGGAATGGAATTTAAATGAACTTAAATGGAATTTAAAATGACAAATGTATTTTATTTTGTGTTTGACCCAGAAGAAAATAGAAAGGCTTTGTAAATTGACAAAGTGAGTAGGAGCATTTTTATTTTGGGTGAACTGTGATTTTAATTATGGTACCAAGAGACATTTCAAGACTTGAAATGACTTGAAAATTAAAAGCAAAAACAGAGAAAGTTACATAAACACTCATAAAAAAGGTTTTCTTTGATTTTGATGCCAAAAGTCTTTGAGAGGAACACACACGGGAGATATGACATTAGCTTAGATTAAATGAAAGCGCAGAATACAATGAAGCCAGATCAGAGAAGATGGAAACACATTTACCAATGCAACAGATCATATGAATAGCAATGAGACTTTTTTTATTGTGTGTGTGTGTGTGTGTGTGTGCTTGTTGATTTGTGAAAGGTTTGCACAGACTCTAGAGTGTGTTTTGTGTCACAGTGTGTTTGGTGACCAGGCAACCAGTAACACTGCCAGCACAACTAACATCAGTAACTGAATTAGCTTTGACTCTCAAAGAATAGAGATGAGCAGCAGCCATGAAGGGATTTAAAACCCAATTATGAGATGAGCGCAGAACGAGAGGGGATCAGACCACAGCTTTAAAAGCGATCATTACAGGATTACCAAATACCTCCACTGTAAGTATGGCTGAGAGACACTGTATGCCCCTCCTGTTCAAATGTTAGCTAAATATTATTCCAGTATGTCAGGCTTGAATAAGGCAATATGAGCTAACTCAGCAAATTCCAAAGTGACTGTATTCAAGAAGTGCTGTTATAAACAATGTTAATCATCAAAAGAGCTGGATATGCTCTGCATCAAGGCAAGGGCTATTAAGGAGCAAGTGGAGGTTGTATCTTAGGACGTGGCCATGTCTGTGCAAGCATATCAGGCTATCAGATCTTGAATAAAGCATCATTAAAACACCCTGGACACCATTACAAAAACAGATATTCCCTTTGGGCCATGAGGAATACAGCTAAAGCCATTCTATTCCATTCTACCTTCTAAGTATTGAAGTTCCCAGTGAGCACATTGGTTTACAATATCCACAAATGGAAGAGGTTTGGAACCACCAGGACTCTTCTTAGAGCAAACTGAGTGATCTCTGAAACTTTCTAACCCAAATGGTCACTCTGAAAGAGATGCAAAATTTATCTGTGGAGAGAAGAGAAGTTTCCAGAAGAACAACCATCTCTGCAGCACTCCACCAATCAGGCATGTGTGGCAGAGTGAAAAAACTGCTGACAGCCCACTTGGTCTCTCCAAGAAGACCCTGAAGACCCTCAGACCATGAGAAAAAAAATGATCTGGTCTGATGAAAAAAAGATTAAACGCTTTATCTGAGGAAACCAGGCACTGTTCATCACCTGGACAAAACCATTCCAACAGTAAACCATGGCGGTGACAGCATCAACTGTGGGGATGTTGTTCAGCGGCAGGAACTGGGAGATTTATCAGGAATCAGGATCGAGAGGAAGATGAATACAGCAATGTGCAGAGACATCCTCGATGAAAAACTGCTCCAGAGCACTCAGATGGGGGTCACGGTTTAGTTTTCCACAGGTCAGTAAGCATATAGCCGAGAAAACAAAAGAGTAGCTACAGGACCACTCTGTGAATGTCTTTAACTAGCGCAGCCACAGCCTTGACTTGAAGCTGATAGAAAATTTATTTGAATAATTTAGCAAAAATTTCACACAACCTTCTTTCATGAAGTCACAAAAAGTTCTTTCATGGAGCTCAAATGTGTGTGATCATGTTTGTTTTTATGCATTAGCCTCATTTTTTTTAAGGAAGTATATTGTTGTGTAAGCTAAACATAATTTTTGTTCGTTTTAAAGTAAGCAATGGTACATTACCCGAATGCATAAAATTGAGTGATAAGAATTTAAATAGGTTGTTATTAACACTATGTCAGATAAATTGCTAAATCACACTTGATGTTATTATCAGGACTGAATAAGTAGCATTATTATTATTGTAGATAGATAGTTGTAGATAGATAGTGTAAGGAATAATATTTTTAACTACAGCGGTTCGAACTGTAGTTTGCAGAATGACTAAAAAGTTATCAGTATGATGGTAAAAAACTATTATTTCTAGTCAAACCATCCTTCTACAATCTTATACCAAAAACGGAAATAAGGGCAGTATTATTAGCTAAAAATGTGGGAGAGCGCTGCTGTTATGTGATTGTATTGTATTGCAATATGGAGCAATTACATGTTGATGTAAATCAAAAGTAATTCACAAATACTTGAAAATAAAATGATTTAATAACAATAATTCTCTATGGTTACAACTGAATTAGTTACAAAATAACTGTATAAAATGATCAAAAATGAAATGATGAAAAAACATATGACATAAATTGTACCCAGCTTAAATGTAAGATAAAGTTACCTGAGAGAGGCAGAGACAAAGGAGGGAGAGAGAGAGACAAAGAGAGTAGGCCCTAAAGATGGCCTGATAGCAGTAGAGTAAGAGAAGATAGCCTCCAGAGCTGGAGGAACAGACAGAAAAGCGCAGAGCAGGAAAAAGAGCCAGAGCAAAGTTTACCAACTCTTTTGTATCTTTCTTGACTATGTGACCAAAGCCCAAATGCTGAGACATTCAAACTGACCATTCAACATGTGACCACATCGTAAAACCCCCAAAGTCCACACACCAGGCCCTGATCTTATCAGTATATGCCTTTGGCATCTGTTTGGACCTTCTTGGTAAAAAAGATGTTTTGCCATATAAACAAATGCATATGATAATTTTCATTCTTACAATTGATAATCTGTTGGAGTGTCTATAGATTATATACAGTTGAAAGCAAAATTATTTGCCCTTCATGTGCAATATTTATTCTTTTACAAATATTTATCATGTGATATTTAACGAATTAAGGAATTGTTCACAGCATTTCCTATAATATTTTTTTCTTCTGGATAAAGGCTTATTTGTTTTATTTCGGCAAGAATAAAAGCAGTTTTTATTTTTATTAAACAATAATTTAAATGTTTAATGTTTAAATGTGTAATTTAATGTTAAACAAGGATTTGCCTAATTACCCTAGCTTGCCTAATTAACCTAATTAAGCCTTTAAATGTCACTTTAGGTTAAATACTAGTATCTTGAAAAATATCTAGTAAAATATTATGTAGTCATCATTAATTAATTCATTTTCCTTCGGCTTAGTCTCTATTTCAGAGGTTGCCAAAGCGGAATGAACCGCAAACTCATGCAAACTCCACACAGAAATCCTAACTGGCCCAACTGGGACACAAACCAGTGATCTTCTTGCTGTGAGGTGACAGTGCTAACCGCTGAGCCACCGTGCCACCCTTGGATCTGTCATCATGGCAAAGATTCATTCATTCATTCATTTTCTGTTCGGCTTAGTCCCTTTATTAATCTGGGGTCGCCACAGCAGAATGAACCACCAACTTATCCAGCATATATTTTACACAGCGGATGCCCTTCCAGCTGCAACCCATCATTGGGAAACATCCACACACACTCATTCACACACATACACTACGGACAATTTAGCTTACCCAATTCACCTATACCAGATGTCTTTGGACTTGTGGGGGAAACCGGAGCACCCGGAGGAAACCCACGCCAACACGGGGAGAACATGCAAACTCCACACAGAAATGCCAACTGACCCAGCCGAGGCTCGAACCAGTGACCTTCTTGCTGTGAGGCGATCATGCTACCCACTGCGTTACTGTGAGGCCAATTAGTTTTTAAAACTATTATGTTTATAAATGTGTTGAAAAAGTCGGTTAAACAAATTAGGAAAACAATATATAAGGATTAAAATGTAACAGGAGGGCTAATAATCCGACTGTATATGATTTCTTTAATACTTCATGGTAGTTAAAAGAAGAAGATTTGAACCAGTTTGCCCTCGGTTGTTGAGGAAGTATTGTCAACCAGAATCACCGCCGGCACCCTCTGTTGCAGAATGTTTTCAGATGAGAACGAGGAGCTAAATTCTACAGATGGAATCGTATCATAATCATTCAAACCACTGGCAGGGCACAAACGAGACATGGACTGACTGATAGCCCCGCCCTAAAGGCATTCCATGTGACCAGAAGTGAAGGAAAGTCATTTTGAGGGGGGAGGTAAGAATATGGTATTTTATTAAAGATTGTGAGAGCAAATTAATTTTAACAAAATAATGAATTGCACAAATACCATGTTTAAGCACTGCTATATACATATACAAATTTCAGACTGATTTTAAAGGGATATTCTCTCCAATTATTAAATAAATATTCTCTTTATATACTCAACGTCACAGAGTTGCAGCCGTGATTTTTTCTTTTGTGTTTTTGGTAAAAATGTCCATCATTGTCTGTATTTTAATTCATTTTCTTTCCGGTTAGTCCCTTATTTATCAGGGGTAATGAACCGCCAACTATTCTAGCATATGTTTTACGCTGTGGATTCCCTTCCAGCTACAACCCAGCACTGGGAAACACCCATACACTCATTCATTCATTCACACACACACACATGCACGCACACACACACACACACACACACACACAAACACACACACTCATACATTATGGCCAATTTAGTTCATCCAATCCACCTTTGGACTGTGGGGGAAACCGAAGCACCCGGAGGAAACCCACGCAGACACGGGAAGAACATGCAAACTCCACACAGAAATGCCAACTGGCCCAGCTGGGACTCGAAACAGCGACCTTCTTGCTGTGAGGCGACAGTGCTAACCACTGAGCCACCGTGCCGCCCATGTCTGTACTTTCACTTCAGTATAAATTTTGTGTACTTTTTACACTCCTGTAAATATTCCTTATTCAGTAGTTTATTTAAAGTAAAGAAATCAGTTTATTTGATAAAAAAACGAATTTAGTCTATTTCTATTTATGTTTCCATGATGCAAATGAAGCGATAAGTTAATTAAATATGAGTTTGTCTCCCCAGCTGCTTCCATGCACTCAAAAAATGTAATTTGCTGTATAAAATTAGCTGAAACAACACAACTCTTGATCGGTTTATGTTCAATCCAATAAATTTGTAAAAATGTATAAGTTAACTTAATTCCTTCATCTTGTCCTAGCACATATAGATTGTGTGGAACCCAGCATTTTTACAGTGTGCAGTGGGTAGCTCTATATATCTGGATACTGGCAGCACGGTGTCGCAGTGGTTAGCAGTGTCGCCTCATGGCAAGAAGGTTGCTGATTCGAGCCCAGCTGGGTCAGTTGGCGTTTCTGTGTGTAGTTTACATGTTCTCCCTGTGTTGGCGTGGGCTTCCTCCATGTGCTTCGGTTTCCCCCACAGTCCAAAGACATGCGGTATAGGTGAATTGGCTGTAGTGTATGAGTGTGTGTGAGAATGAGTGTGTATGTGTACATGATGGATGTATGTGTATGTGGATGGAAGGGCATCCGCTGTGTAAAACATATGCTGGAATAGTTGGCGGTTCTAAGCCGAATTTTCCTAAGCTAAAGGAAAATGAATGAATACCTGGATACTAAACATCAAATTTTACTTCGCTTGTGACTTTGACATGTCATGGATAATTTTCACACGGAGAATGCAGGAAACAGGCCTGGTTGGGACACAGCATTACATTTTGTCTGCCGGTGTCACTGCTAGATAAGGCAAAATTACCTGCCACACTGCAAAATACCTGCATGACATTACAAACACTATCAGCAAAAGCAAGTCAGTTAGATAATGTGACACCATGAGTTAATTTCTGAGATAAGCTGACAGTGTTGTGAATGTGTTTTCTAGAAGCAACGAGTGCGTTGCTTACAGCTCTCTGCCTACGTTAAAGCACCTCTTAGATAATTGGTGTGAAATGGGAAAGGCTGGGAACAAGCGGGAGTGATGCAAAGAGACGGAGAGGTGGAAGCGTGTCTCATTCTTGGAACTCATTAAAAATTACTGCTCGTGTAGACATACTGAACTTAGAGATCACAACCGCGCTATGTGACATTTGCAGGTGGTGACTTCCACCATGTTCAAATCTGAACGATGTGTTTATGCAAAACGTAAAGGTTAATTTGAGACCAACGGCAAGTAAGTTGTGAGGGAAATTGGCAACCGAGTTAGCTTTAAATGCAAATATATCTCCCGAAGCAGAAAATTAAAACAAGTGTCAAAAATAAATATAATTGTGATCAAATCTGAAGGAATACAATTGAAGTCGAAAATATTCGCCCTCCTCTGAATTTTCTTTTTGAAATATTTCCCAAATGATGTTTAACAGAGCAAGGATCTTTTTCACAGTATTTATTCATTCATTCATTCATTTTCATTTCGGCTTAGTCCCTTTATTAGTCTGGGGTCGCCACAGCGGAATGAACCGCCAACTTATCCAGCATATGTTTTACGCAGCGGATGCCCTTCCAGCTGCAACCCATCTCTGGGAAACACAGTATTTACTATAATATTTTTTTCTTCTGGATATAGGCTTGTTTGTTTAATTTCGACTTGAATAAAACAATTTTTCATTTTAAACCATTCAATATTATTAGCCCCCTTAAGCAATATTTGTTTTCGATTGTCTACAGAGCAAACCATCATTATACAATGGCTTACATAATTACCCTAACTTGCTTAATTAACCTAATTAGTTAAGTCTTCAAATGTCACTTCAAGCTGAATACTTGAAAAATATCTAGTCAAATATTATGTACTGTCATCATGGCAAAGATAAAAGAACTCAGTTGTTAGAAATTAGTTATTAAAACTATTATGTTTAGAATTGTGTTCTTCTTTGCATTAAACAGATATTTGGGAAATAAATATATGGGTGGCGGGTAATAATTCACGAGGGCTGTGAATTCTGACTTCAACTGCAGGTCATTTAGTGATGAACCTGTTTGAGACCTGCAATTGCAAGCTGTTACGTGATTTCTCTGTTAGCAAGAAAAACGTTAGCTCTGTTTTGACAGGTTTATAGCCATTAATATAAACCTGTCATTGCCCGAGTTTCATCTCTTGTATGATGTCAAGTGGTTCCTGTCAATAACATTGACAATAAAGAGTTTCAAGTTTGAGATCTGATGTGTGTTACACGGACAAGTCATTCATGCAGATGAGAATCAACAGTGTGTGAAATATTACTTCACAACTCAGTCTCTCATCACAGATGGCGGGCCTTTGTGAAAAAGAAGTGTTTTTCTTGTAGCTTGTGGTGTACTTGAAATATTAAAAGTATATTTTTAAAACCTCTACCTTTAGATAATATAATACTAATGAAATATAAGACTACCTATTTGTACTACCTGGTGAGTATTTTATTAGTACATTTTCATGCATTCTGCTATGAAAATCTACATAGTGCGGGCTGATGGGGCTTTAACACATTCTGCTAACAATCACATCATCTATGTGAGGATAAGAAATGTCAATTATTTATATATATATATATACATTTAGATAGTTGATCATTTCAGACATTACTTAAAAATTGTAACTCCACGCCAGCAGAGGGTGCTCTCAACCAAGTACTGACTGCTCCATCTGCTGCTTCAGGCAGATTAAAAAAAATTTCTAACAACATACAGCCAAAATGAAGATTGTTTTAAGTTTGTTTCGTAAGTTCAAAACAGCTCGCCAAATTAAACTTTACAGGGAGTTAGGTTTGGCTCCTAAACACATTTGAGCTAGTATTGATCTGTGACAACTACACATTTGCTGGGTGTGCTCTTGAACTCAGCCTTCTACGATGTAGGATTGATTCGTATTTCATATTCATGAAGGTCAGACAGGAGGACAACATCCAACACAACAACACCAAGTTAGCAACATGAATAAACTGGAGGGTCGAGAAGCAGAGCTGGTACATGTATATGCACCTGTACAATTTCTTGAGGAGAGATTTTAAAACATGGAGGAGGTCACACAATGGATGAGAAGAGCCACCGTGTTAGGTCATTTAAAGTTTTACATTTAATTCCTTTTTGTATTTGTCCTGGAGACACATTTACAACCTCACCTACTGTAGCGCAGATGTGTCGGAAGGTTCGAAAGCAGTATACCCGGTCCCGTTTACACTGATGCGTTTTAGAATGAAAACGATCTATGTCCACACTGGCATTTCACCTAAAGTTTTGGAAAAGCTCTCCGTCCACACTGCGCCATTGAAAACGCACATCACGTGAACACACACACACAGTCTGGCATGTGCTGCAGCGTATGCGGACGTCTGAGCTCCAGGCAGTCAGCGGGTGCCTTGAGCACACCTCCCCAGGTGAGAGCAGCGCAGTTCATCTCATCTCACTATAGTTGTTAATGTGATACTTAATTCATCTTGTGTCTATCTAACGACTTTTTGGTCTTTTGTTCTCAGGTAACATGTTTTGGCTGAGTGCAAAGATAATTGCCTTTATTCCCTATATTGTACAAACTTATTGTACGTTATATATTATTATTGATTATTAAAACTTATATTGAGCAAAAGTAAATATGATGATGGTCATTTAAATATGTAGCTGCACGACGCCTCAACATTTTTGGTGTCTGTTAAGTTGTCAAAATGAAAATAGGCAGTTCCATATATCATGTTTTCATTTGAGTGTTAAGATAGTGAAACAACGTAGTCAGGGTGATGCGAATGATGTTATAAAGTACACTGTTCCCTTTGAAGATTTACCCGACCTGTCCTCGGGAGTTTGTATTCCATATCAAACTTGCCAAGTCTGAACTTACAAGGAAAGGATGCAAGAATGAACATTGTGTACTTGATATTGAGAAAAAGCCCAATCACAGGTAGCGAATGTATGCAGCCACGCCTCCGTTTTCAGATGTCTACGTTTTCCCCCATCCACACTGACACGGAGCAGCAGCGTTTTAAAACCAAAACAGCCTCTTCAGCGTTTCCAAAACGCTCTATTTTCGGGGCTCGAAAACTCTGTGGTAGTGTGGACGGAAGGCGTAACTGTAGTAAAAGTTATGCATTTTAAAACTAAAACGTATTACTGTAAATGGGGCCTCAGCCTTTTCTAACTAATTTTTGCCCTCAAAGAAGGAAAAACAACTTTGTTTGGAGTATACTGTGGCCTTTCCTGTTCTATTCCTATTGTTTTTATTTGCCATTAACCCCTTGTCCAGCAAATGTCCTCAGTGTGCTACTAGTGCATCTGACCAGTGAACCCAGCTTGCGTGATCAATCTAATCAGTGAATTTAGCAATCTCCAACAAAAACAACACACATTATTTCCCCCCAGTATTTTCAATGGAGGTTCAGCCCAGGATACCTGATAACTGTACTTTTATTTTTATACTTCAATATGCGAGCATTGCTTCCATGTATTATTTTTTCAGTATTTCCAAGACAGTCATAGTCTTTAAATAACCTTTAAGAAGTGAGCTTAACATGAAGTAGTGAGTTTCTCCATAATGTTGCCTGTAGCTTTAAATTTTGTGAATCCTAAATATCAATAGATTCTGACTGGCTGTCAAAGTTTGATCCTTTATTAGTAGGGGGGAAAAAAATTCTGAAAGTGATCCCAACAATATTGTTTCTCTACCTCAGTGTTTCCCAGCCCTGTTCCTGGAGGCACCAACAGTACTTATTTTGGATGTCTCCCTTATCTGACCCATTAACTTCAGGTTTTGGTGTCTCTTTTAATGTTCTAATGAGTTGATTCAGGTATGTTTGATTAGGGAGAGGTTGAAAATGTGTACTATTTGTGTGCCTTCAGGAACAGGGTTGGGAAACACTGCATTTTACAGCTGTGGTCTGAAATCTTGTTGTTTTACATTCATAACAATGTCTTTATCGTTATCTTTATAGTTAGTGTTATTGGTGTGAACAGGCCTTAAGAATTGCAAATCTGTCCGCAGAGAGACACAAAGCATCATGAGAGCACATTTCTCTTCTTAAATACCCAAATCAGAACAACCAGTCGTAAATTCAGACAAGTAAAAGCCTGACTGAACATTTTCTTTGACATCAGATGACCTGAAAACACCATGTAAACTGAGGTAGAAAGACAGCATCTGTTAAAGATTATCTCCCCTTCCCAAAAGAGAAAGAGGAAAGAGGGGGATTTAGGGATGGGTGAGCAAAGACGCTTGGGCGAATGGCCCTCCGGGCACTTGGTTTGTAATATCTTCTGATTTGTAGAAGAATTATTGTTGTAGGAGATTATTGCTTTATTGCATGCTGCCTGTTTTTGTGCCTCTTGAGTTCAGTCTCATCAGAAAGTAGAAAATAACAAACTTACATCTATGTGGTGCGGCTGAAAGATCTGTTAAAATGTGAATAATTTTAACAATATTTTAACAAACATCTTATTTTTTTATTTAGTACTGTCCTGAGCAACATATTTGACATAAAATATGTTTACATATAAAGAGTTTAGATGCAAAAACCTCTAAATGCCGTCTGAAATTTTCTTTTAAAATTAGCATTTCTATCAGGCTCCTGTGGGTAGGTTCAGTAATTTCTCTTTTATGGCAAAGAATAAGTTCTTTTCCTGGTCATCAAAGTGAAATAACTCAACATAAACAAAGGAGGCTAAGGATAATGCTCATTTGTGATTGAATTTTCTGACGACACAGGTTTTTGCATCTAAACTCTTCATATAGATCACAAAACAAAAAGATAGTTGAAATGATTAAAATAATCCCCTGCAAAAGATTACATACCCTTGGTGTGTGCTTTCCTGATGATTTTTTTAATCTTTATGATGGTTGATGGTTATGGTTGATGGGTACTTTGTGATGGCTGCTTACAAGTTTCTTGTTTGTTTTAAACAGTTAGACTGCTGTTCTTTAGAAAAACCCTCCATGTTCTTCGGTTTTCCAGCATCTTCTGCAGAATTGAACCCTTTTCAGCAGTGACTGTGTGATTGTGAGATTCAGCTTTTCTTTCTGAGGATGATTGAGGGATTAAAACCCAAACTATTGAAAAAAAAAAGCTCACTGATGCTCGCAAAGGAAACATGAGGCATTACGAGCTGGGGGGGTGACAACTTTTAAACATGAGTAACACGAGTCTACATTGTTCTTATTTTTGATGTAATTCCATTGTTTTCCACTTAGTACTGCCCTTCAGAAATGACAGAAAATACTTGCTTGATTCCAGATCCCCCACCAACTCTTAATGCCTTAATGTTTCCTTCTGGAGCATCAGTGAGGGTTTAAACCTTTTTTAATAGTTGTGTATGAGTCAATCATCCTCAGAGTGAAAACTTGGATCTCACAATCATAGTCACTTCTGAAAAGGGTTCAAATCTGTAGAAGATGCTGAAAAACTGAAGAATCTGCAGCACATGAAGGTTTTTTTTAATAATAGCAGTCAGTTTAACTGTTCAGAACAAACAAGGGACTCGTAAACAACCATCACAAAGGAGAAAAAGCACATGTAGATCATCAGGAAATCACACACAGTATTGAAAACCAAGGGTATGAACTACTTGTAAACATCTTTTATGTAAAATGTCATACTCAGAACATTACTAAAAAACATTTCTGTCATGGCAACTGTCTGAGAAATTTAATATGATAATAAATATGTATATTGCAATGTTGATGTGTTTGGTCTTGGTGGCATATATCTGCTATGCTGCTGCTGCTTTGTTTATCATGGCAGAAGAAGTACCAAGACTTGCTACTGCAAGTATATTTACAGACATCCAGTCTGAGAACATAAAGCGCTGCTGCTGCAAACATAATATATATGTAACCCCCATAGCAGATATAAACACAGGTCGAGCTGGGGTGGAGGAGGGTCTTAAAATTATTCACGTTAACAGAATTCATGGGGTATGAAAACTTTCGAGCACAACTGTATAATAAATTATACAGTAATAAATTAAATTAACTGTATAATAAAACATAATGGTTTAACGCAGCGTATGTCCTTCCAGCTGCAACCCATCACTGGGAAACATCCATACACACTCACTCACACACGTACACTACGGACAATTTAGCTTACCCGATTCACCTATACCGCAAGTCTTTGAACATGTGGGGGAAACCGGAGCACCTGGAGGAAACCCACGCGAACACAGGGAGAACATGCAAACTCCACACAGAAATGCCAACTGACCCAGCCAAGGCTCAAACCATGAGCCTTGAGTCTCTTTTAAAGCCAAGGCTTCAAACACAGTAACAACAGTCTTTTCTTTCCAACTGTAACATTCACTTGCACAATTACCCACTCGACTGTGCGAATCTAGTCCATTAGCTATGCCATTGAACACACTGCAGAAGAGAGCACTGTTAAAACGACTAAATCTAAGCTAACCTGCTAAGTTCAGAGTTAACTAAGTTTAGAGTTGTTTATGCCATAGGCTGCAGTAGTGACAGAAAACATTAGGAGCTAAAAAATATGGATGTGCTTACTGTGATTTTCTACTACATTATAATTAATTTGTTGGAGATGTAATTACAGTACTAAAACTGCACACAATTTAAATTCGAAGATATATAATTTTTCAGTAGAAAGTGTAAATGGTGTTTGACCATAAAAAAAACAACAACTGGCTGCCAACTCACATGTTGCCAGAGTGCCGGTATGACTGCTATGTCCTTGCATGGTTGCTAGGAGATTGCTAGAATTTTCTGGATAGTTGCAATGAAAGTGTAATACTTAAGGTAAGGGAGCTGTCAAGCTCGATTACCCCAAGTACAGTATAAGCATTAGTATGTGTCCACTGCACTCTAAACAAATATGTTTTTTTGCAACAGTTCTATTTAGATCCATCTGATCGTGGAGAATCATTAAAATATGAAATTGAACTTTGTGTTAGAGATCAGGGTAGGGTTGCACCATCTGTTTGTAAGTTCTTTCTTAAACTGGAACGTAAAGTCCTCACTGGGGGCTTGGTATCTACTAGCTAGTTTGTAGCTAAATTTGTTCTCACTTCGGTTGCCACACATGTTCTTAAGGCAAACCGTAGTTAGTAGGTCGTGAGCTCTCCGTAAAAGTCATGCGTAGTCGCTTTGAATGACGTAATATCCAATAAAAAGCATTTAAATCGTTAAACTGCTTGAAAATTCTGCAACAAATGCATCTATATATAAAACTAACCTATGAAAATGAAATGACAGATTACATTTTTATGGTACATTAAATTACAGACAGTCACTACAGTCGATGCATCAAAACATTAAACTTGATTTTTTTTTTATATCCTACATATGAAAGAGAAAAGAGCAGGAAGAAAAACTCAGTCATTAAGAAATTCTCGTTTTAATTGATGGATACAATTAACACAAAACACTCCTTGATGGAAAATTAAACTCTTCTTTCACAAACCGAAACAAATGCAAGATTTGGGAGGAAAATAAGGCTGTGAGTAGAGGGAGATCATTCTTCAATATGATCTCGAGGTCCTCAATTTAAACTAATCTCGCCTTCATCTCTTTTCTACTGTTATACATTGGGGGGGCTGCCGTAAATATTTATTTGGAACGTAGCTTTTAAACTAAGTTACGTTTAATCTAAGTTCGGTGGTGCAACACAAAAATATTTAGTAATGTGTAATTTGTAACTTAGTGTAACTTAGTGTCCTTTAGGTCACAACTAGGCTACGTTTTAACTTGCGCACTGCTGGTGCAACCAGCCCCAGAATTCTTTTTTGTTTTTCAAATCCTTCACTATCATAGTACATTATTATTGACACTCTGAAACTCAACCATCCAATTACACAGACGTCAACACTCTATTAACCGATAAATGACATATTTCTTGCAAATGTCAAAGCATTTTATCTTTCAAATTGTAACTTGTTGTCTATACCAATCATGTCTTTTTCTATTTTTTTATTTAACTGAACTTGTGATCAGCTCTGTTCAGTAGAGGATACATCTTCTGCACTGAAAAGTAAAGGGATAGTAAAGGGATAGAATCCCCTGTGTGATCCATATCATTATGATTATTTTATTTATTACATGGGTTTATGCATAAACATCATTTGCAAAAACAAAAGAGACACACCTTAACTTTAAACTAATTTGTGTGTTTGATATGTTGTCATATGATACACGCTTATAATCTCATTATCTGCATAAAGAAACTTAGACTACACCACAATACACACACGTTGGACCTAAAGGCATCACAGAGGATTGTGAAAAGATTTCACAGCAACTTTTTCTTCATTACATTTTTGTTTCTAATGCACTTTATGTATTTATTAATTTAATCACTGTCAATTGTCATTTATTAATATTTTTCAGCTTATAACTGTTCAGTTAATACGGTTTTGTTTACCATTTCGCTCCAATTTCACATCAATAAAAAAATGTAAGTATATGAAGTAAAAGTTCATAAATGCAGATTTCAAAATTAGATCAAGAAAATATGACCACATCACCCCAATTTTATCATCCTTACACTGGCTGCCTGTTAAGTTCTGTATTGATTACAAAATATTGCTTCTTACCTATAAAGCTTTAAATAATCTAGTTCCTGTTTATCTAACCAACCTTCTGTCTTGCTACAATCCAACCCGCTCTTTAAGGTCTCAAAACTAAGGGCTTCTGGTAGTACCCATAATAGCAAAGTCTACTAAAGGAGGTCAAGACTTCTTATTTATGGCTTCTAAACTCTGGAATAGCATTCCTGTTAATGTCCGAGGCTCAGACACACTCTACCAGATCAAAACTAGATTAAAGACCTATCTTTTTAGTAAAGCATAAAGACAATGCATCAAATAATGGTATGATGTATGAGTTTTCTCCATGCAGGTGAGTGGGCTAGTGAGTGGTGCCTAGACTGCAGCTCTGCACACAAAGTTTGGCCAGAGGATAAATGGTCGTGTCCAACTGAGCCTGGTTTCTCTCAATGTTTTTCTCATACACTTTCGTCAACTGGTGAAGTTTTGTTCCTCGCCACTGTCACTACTGGCTTGGTTTTGGGACTTGGGACTTATGGAGCTGCGCATCCAAGGGATTGCTCTTCAGTGTTTGGACTTTCAGCAGTGAAAATTAAACCACACTGAAATGAACTAAACTGAACTTCAACTCTGAAAACTAGAACTGACACAGTTTCAATTTACTACAACTTCTATGTTAAGCTGCTTTGACACAATCTACATTGTAAAAGCGCTAAAGAAATAAAGATGAATTGAATTGAATTCACTTTCACACAGCAAAGTTTCTAAACTGATCAAAATTATAAAACAAGTCCGGTGCGAGTAAACTCTCCTCACATTGGTCAGTTTGCGTTATTTTCCAAGATTCCACACAGCGGTCATACATCGTTATTTTAACTTATGACGATGAGAAATTAGACATTATAAGCGAAAAGGTGCAATTTAATTTGAATGGTGACCCCCACAGACATAGTCACCAAATATAAATCAGAGATAAGACTTTCTTATACATATCCTCATTTCAATTGTCAAGGGTTGTAAAATATATATCTATTCTATTAACCTTATTCTACAATGCGGAAGTGCGCTCGGTTATGAACTTCTACTATAAAAATATCAGTTTGCAACTTCAAGCAGCATAACCAGCTGTTTTTAACGTCTAAAAATGAATGGACAGGAAGTCTCGAGCCAAAGATTCAAATGGCTGCGCCTGCTTGTACGTCAAGAATAAGGTCAATATCAAAAGTCATGCTGATATTATTTTTTTAGTAGTTCAGTTAGACAGCATGCTTTCACTTTCGTATTTGATAGGAAATGCACTTTTACCTGTAGGAATCCCATCCTACTCATAATTCTCTCTTCATATAGCCATATATGCCTATTACATAACCATAATACACTGTGATAAAGCCTGGTTTGTTAGTTCATTGGATCCTATTGCTTTCTCACTACAACCGAACTGTTTCAAAGTTTATTTCACATATGCCTAAACGAACTGAGCTAAGGGGGCAAACGCAACAGGTTCCGAAACAAACATCTACAGTTTAAGTCAGAATTATTAGCCCTCCTAATAATTCTAATAATAATATTCATTCATTCATTCATTTTCTTTTCGACTTAGTCCCTTTATTAATCTGGGGTCACCACAGCGGAATGAACCACCAACTTATCCAGCATATGTTTTACGCAGCGGATGCCCTTCCAGCTGCCACCCATCATTGGGAACCATTCATACACTACGGACAATTTAGCTTACCCAATTCACCTATAGTGCATGTCTTTGGACTTGTGGGGGTAACCAGAGCACCCGGAGGAAACCCACGCAAACACGGGGAGAACATGCAAACTTCACACAGAAATGCCAACTGACCCAGCCGGGGCTCGAACCAGCGACCTTCTTGCTGTGAGGCGATTGTGCTACCCACTGCGCCACTGTGCTGCCCCTAATAATAATAATAATAATAATAATAATAATAATAATAATAATAAT
>CAIGQW010055679.1:362133-373625 GCA_903798125.1 Danio choprae | reverse complement strand
GTCCAAAGACATGCGGTACAGGTGAATTGGGTAGACTAAATTGTCCGAAGTGTATGAGTGTGAATGGGTGTGTATGGATGTTTCCCAGAGATGGGTTGCAGCTGGAAGGGCATCCGCTGCGTAAAACATGTGCTGGATAAGTTGGTGGTTCATTCCGCTGTGGCGACCCCAGATTAATAAAGGGACTAAGCCGAAATGAAAATGAATGAATGAATGAATAATAATAATTGCTTAAGAGGGCTAATAAATAATATTGACCTTAAAATGGTTTTTAAAAAATTAAAAACTGCTTTTATTGTAGTGAAATAAAGCAAACAAGTCTTTCTCCAGAAGAAAAAAAACTATTTAGTAAATACTTTGAAAAATTTCTTGCCTTGTTAACTATCGTCTGGGAAATATTTGTAAAAATTAAAAAAAATTACAGGAGGGCTAATAATAAAAGGTTAAAACACTGTTCTAAGGTCCTAAATCGCACTTTCAAAGCATGGTTTGTCGTGTGATAGACCACAGCCGTATTATCCTGCAGCCCAAGACCAGTTACTCACTGAAGCTAAGCAGGGCTGAGCCTGGTCAGTACCTGGATAGGAGACCATATGGGAAAACTAGGTTGCTGTTGGAAGAGGTGTTAGTGAGACCAGATGGGGGCACTCAACCTGTGTTCTGTGTGAGTTCTAATGCCACAGTATAGTCAAGGGGACACTATGTTGCCAGTGAGCGCCATCTTTCAGACGAGACGTAAAATCTTGTAAAGAGTAGGGGTGTAACCCCGGTGTCCTGGCCAAATACCCTCCATCGGCCCTTACCCATCATGGCCTCCCAATCATCCCCATCCACTGAATTGACTCTAGCACTGTCTGGATCACTGCCCACCAATAGCTGGCTCCGCTGCCCTGTGACTGCCGTCGCACAATCCAAGTGGATGTTGCACACTGGTGGTGGTGTGGAGAAACCCCCCCCCACCCCCTCCTGATTGTGAAGCGATTTTAGGTATATGGCCATACACGATAAATGCGCTATAAAAATACACATTACATTACATGTAACCTCATGTTAAAAGGGTCTGTTTAGCACCAAGAAGGGCTCTGCAATTGTTTCAAGCTTACAACCCCTAATTTGGTATTATTTAGAACTATATTTCCTAAGAGTTGCTCAGGGCACAGTAAGCGGGAAATGAGCAGCAAATCTCACACAGGGTTGTGGGATCAACAGTGCAGCAGAATGACAGAGCAAAAAGCAGGCAGCAACTAATCACTATGGTGAAGGCAGCCAAACAGTGATCAAAAACAGCCAGCAGTGCTGAAGCCTCTGTGGACTCCGTATTTACAAAAATACGTTCAATACCTCCATTCAATTCCGATCTCAATGATGATAGCGAGTTTACAAGGTAATAGTGTTGCTCTTACAGACACAACTAATAAAATCCCACTCACCTGGTCCTCAAAAGAAAGTGCTTGTCCCACATCTCGAGGGAAGCCGTCTATAACTATACCGCTGGCCTCTGGAATCTTCATGATCTTCTGCTTGATCTCAGTTATGGTTGTTTCCTAAAGGAGATAAGTTAAAATATTGAGGTTAAAGCTGTGTTTAACTGTTAAAATGTATTAATTTAAGTTTAAACATTGTAAATTATATTAAAAATGAATAATTAGTGAAAAACATTAATATACCAAGCACCAGGGTTAGTAAACAAAGTGAGAGGGCAATCCCATAAAATTGCAGATCTGAATAGAAAGTTCTGGGAGTGATCAACTGATAATGGATGAATTAAAAATACACAGACCTTGCAGCTAATTTAAAAGCACATACCCCAAATCAAGTTAGGTCACAACAAGCAGAGTTGATGGGACTAAAGTGTATGTAAACACAAGCAAAAAAAAAAAAAAAGACTTCTGCAAACTGGTAAACTGACTTCTGCAAACTGGTAAACTGACTTCTGCAAATCTTAGTAAATCACCTTGCATGACTAATTTAAATACCCCATCCCATAAATGCACTCTACAGTTAAACTATGTCATTAAAAACCCACACACATCAGCTTAGTGACATATCCCATTGTAAGTGTAACTGAATAACTAAGGAGGAAAATTTGAATGTCCCCAAGCGCTGGAAGGCGAATATATTCAAGCGTGGCAAATCTTGATGTGTATGGCATAATTTACAGCTGAGATCTAGCAACAGTAGAAAATTACCCTAAAAATAACTCTTACATCAGTCAACATTTGTTGCCCAGCATGAACTGTAATTTGTATGACCAAATGCAATCAGTTTACCTCTATCTGGAACAACCAGACAAGATTGAAACAGGACATTTTGCAAAATTCCAAGTAAACCATGACACAATTATAAAAACAAATGTCAGAAATGTCCTGCATCACTTCCAGAACCGCCATCTGTTTCTCCAATATATGCTAAACTGTATGTGGTTTCATAAAATGCGTTACGATAAACGTACAAAGAATAATGAATAATAAATCATATGTACTGAAGCAAATCGACCCAGAAGCAATGAGTTGGAAATGCACACAGACTGTTCGAAAGTACTGAGAAACCACAGAAAGATGCGCACACTTGTCATACATTGCTGTTTTCTAACAAATAACATTTATTTGAAAGCAATATTCCATCATGATCTCTTGCAAACTGAGACATTTAGAAATCAAGAGGTGCATTTTTCCAAAGTACAATAACGTTGGAAAACTGTAGCTGAGGAGATTTGTTTCCCTTGTTACTCCTGATTCAGGCTGATCATATCACCTTTAAAAGCAATTAAATTTTCTCTCAGAAAATCTACACAAGCCAAGGTACACATAGTATCCATATTGATACCCTGTTAAATGTACCCTGTAAATATTAGTGCCTACTGTGTTTTGAAATGGTTTGATATGTTATGATTGTGGAAAAAATCTCGAAAACTTCCATTTCATTTTCCTTAGTCCCTTATTTATCAGGGGTCACCACAGCTGAATGAACCACCAACTATTCAGGCATATTTTTTTACACAGCGGATGCCCTTCCAGCCGCAACCCAGTACTGGGAAACACCCTGTGGCCAATTTAGTTTATTCAATTAGCTTATCATATCACATGTCTTTGGACTGTGGGGGAAACCGGAGCACCTGGAGGAAACCCACGCCAACATGGGGAGAACATGCAAACTCCACACAGTAATGGCAACTGGCCCAGCTGGGACTGGAACCAGCGACTTTCTTGCTGTGAGGTGACAGTGCTAACTACTGAGCCACCACAAATAAGGATACTTTTGAAGAAAGCTAAAAAAAAAAACTGTAACCAGTATTTGTTTTTCCTATTGAAGTTGAAGGTGACAGGTTTCTAGCTGTCTTTAAAATATCTTCTTTTGTGTTCAAAAGAAAAATAAAGAAACTCATAAAGGTTTGGAACCGCTTAAGGGTGAGTAAATAGTTAGAAAATGTAAATTTTTGGGGTAAACTATCCCATTAAATGAGTCATTTCTGTCTGCAAGAACTTATCTAGCAGGTGATAAGAGTAGTTTTTTATTGACATAGTCCAACTAATCCATATGTCCACCAAATTATATACATCTAAATGTTTTTCTTTATTTTGTCTATTAATAAGTAAGTATTTAAAAAAAAACTGAATTGAAAAGCTTTCAAACAATACAAAACATATTTCCAATATGTTAAAAGTCTCCTAATCCAGGAAGTCATTAGCAGAAGCTTAACTCAATACAAAGATGCATTTAATGCAGTGATGGAGTAAATGACATAGGTTGGCCATTTTATCCTCTGGTCAATAATCTTTGCAGATAGAATTCGCCGTCTAAAACCATACAAAGCATTTATGGAGTTCTTCAGGGAATAAACATCCAATAAGTGGTCTTATCTTCTTTTACTCTATCAAAAGCCTCCACACCACACTTCCATGCTCAGTTCTCAAATGCAAAGTTAATATGCAGGAAAGGGTGTGTGAGTACATTGTTAGAGGGATTTTGGGAAAAGTTTTTTTTTTTAGGTCTGGTAATACATGCAGACTGTAAAAATACGGTAAGCATTAGAGTTACTATCACCAAACTGAGCTTGTCACATTGTCAACAGTTGCTTTATTTGCAAAAAGTAAGAAATTAGCTCCACAAAAAGCTAAGTTCGAGTTAGATCAAAAGATCTACAAGCCATTTAACAATATGTGATGTAAGAAGTGAAGCAAACCACTGTGCATGCACATTCTGTACACTGTACATGCAATGTGTATGACCTCATATAGTTAAATGGTTACATGGAATATTTGGGATGTATAATTTGCAATACTAAAATCTAGTTCACACTACATGACTTTAAACATCAGCAGATCGCTGTGCCAATCACCCCCCGATCACAGCCAAATCTGTCATCAACCTTGTTAACTTGCAAATCAGGCACAAGTCAGGCTTAAAATGCTGTAGTGTAAACTAGACATAAGATGAAGAGCTGCATGTGCTAGTGATCTTTTGGATTAATGAAGAAAGCATGTCTGTGGGCAGTAGCACAAAGTAACAATGATCTGCCACTTTTTATGAGAAGCAGGGGTAATTATTCGGGTGAACATGGTACTTGAGGCAAGCACCAAAAGGATGGGTATCCAGTGTCTTGGTGACCTTGAGGTAACTGTTGATCATTCAAAAAGTAATATCTGCCACAGGACCAGGCTCTATGGATGGAGAGACAAATGAGTGAGATAATTTTCAATAGGAAAACATGAAAAGTGGGTAATCTGAAGTGCTAAAAGATCTAAACCCAATATTTATTTGCAGTATTACCTTGAACTGGCCAATAAATCTGGATCTTGACTTGTGGCATAGTAGATGCATACAGAGTTGAAGGAATGAGAGTTGAAAGGATGGTGTATTTATAATTGGCTCATTGAATGTAGTGATGAAGCAAGTAATGAAAGGATGGACATTTTGAAAATGAACTGGGGCTCTTGGACTGAGATAACAGAATTCCAATGTACCAGAAAACATGGTTGAACACAGATTCTGCTCTTTTGAATGAATTAGTTGACATGGTTTGGAGAAGTGTGATCATAACCAAGATGCAAGTGCTACCGGCTGTAAGTGTTGATACAGGCAGATGTGTAATTTAATCTACTCTACTAGGTATAATTACAGTCTTTCTGGAACTGGTAGAGCCTGAGCTTGAAAAAGCTTGCCCGATGAATTGGGTTCATAAAGCTGGGGGAAGTATAGTCTCTCTCTTTTGTGAAGACTCCTTTGTTAAATGGATTCACTTCAGGCTTCACATTATTGCATCCAGGGCAATAGGAAGTTGTGAAACTGAAGCAAGTGAATAATATAGCCCACCTGGATTGTTGATAGTTGAGATGTTAACGTTATGCAGATATTCTAGATTCATACAATTTGTATAAACCACAAATGGATGTTGAGCTCTTTCCAACTAGTGCCTCTGCTTTTTTAGGGATATATTGAGAGCCCAAAGCTTCTGATTCCTGTTGTCGAAAGGAGTGAGCTTCCTAGTGTAGAAGGCGCATCGTTGAAAGTGTAGAGAACTCCCATGCACAGAACCGCTACAACTCATTTGGTGGAATCATCAGCATTGAAAACAAATAGTGGGATCTAGACAGGAGAGGAGTGGACTGGCTGTATAATCAGTTGTTGTAATGTTCAGTTGATGGAACTTGTCAATCTGATGATTCCAAGTCAAAGATTTAAGCTTGGATTTAAATAAGTTGCTCCAGGGGACTTGAAAAATGTAAAAGCCAAGGAAACTTTGGAACCCTTTGAGTATGGCGTGGGCCAATTTTTCACAGTATCCACATTCCCTTGTCCATCTGCACTCATTTCAGTTATTGATATGAACCAGGACAAACCAATAGAAAAAACTCCTAGAGTACCTCATGCATAATATAGTTTAATTCAGAGGGCACTGACCAAGGCATAAAGCATATTCATAGAGATCAGCAGATGTAACAAAGCCTGTCCTCCAGACATCTCCCTCACATATTTGGATGAGATTGTAGGAACTGTGCAAATCCAATTAATGAAATTTTTTGCCACAATTGAGATCTTCCAGGGCTGCTGAGATGAGTGGATGTCAAAATTTCTGTGATTTTATTAAGAACTTTTCAATCAATGCCAGTCCTTTAGCCTTCCATTCTACTTGGAAATGAATAAGAAACCAGGGAGTTAGAAGGATGGGTGTACATGGCATTCTGCTCTAGAAGGGGTAGAGGATAAAATTTCTCTCTGGGCACTGAAGCATCTGCGAATAGGTTGATTGCACAGTCCCATGGCCAGTAAGGAGATTTGTAGCTCAATTGGGCTAGAAAATATTGCTGGAGGGGTTAACACTTGGGAATATACACTCAATGGAAAGCTCTAAATTAAAGTGATAGTCATCTTCTTGGGCTTGAGAGGAAAGGGGACACATGGAAAACAGTTCTGGAAACAGTTATTGCTCCACTTTAGAATATCCACGATTAGGCAGGAGATGATTGGATTATGCTGCCCAAGCCATGGGTAACTTAAGATGATATCTGCTGTTGACTGTTCAAGAAACAGAAACTGGATTTCCTCAACATGTAGTTGGCGCACCCAGAGCCATTTCAACTTGTTAAGTGGTCTTCTTATTAAGTTGCCAGTAAATTCGAGAAAGACGCATACTGTGCAGAAAGGCAATAATTGATACACTATCAGTCCATGCGCTAGTGGTTGCTAGAGTTAAAAATGTAATAGTATAATCGTCAATAGACGTTTTTCCTTGACAAATGTGATAAAGTTGCTCACCAATAGATGTGTCATTGGGGATCATACAAAGACTTCTCTGAAGTGACTGTTGGAAGACATCAAATGATTAAGTAAAGGGCCCAGTCTTATTTTAAATCATTTTGGCCCATTGGAGCACTCTCCAGATCAGCAAGGAAGGACATGATGAATAATATCTTGGCTTATTAGTGTTAAACCAGTATGCTTAATTTCCAGTGCCAATGACATTTGGTGCAGGTATTAACTGCATTCTTCTGGCTAGCAAGTGAAGGGCTGTGAAAAAAGACATGTCAACAGACTTGAGATCCACTTGCAGGCTTTATTAAAAAGCACAGTGAAATGGACAGAGTAAATCACCAGAAACAACCACATGAAAGGCAAGACAAAAATATTATTTGTAAAAGAGACAATGGACAGAGAACGCAGTGAAAAAAACAGGGCAAAGATCAAAACTAGGCTGGGCAAGAAACAAGGAAACAAGGAAACACTTAGAAATGTTTGCTGAAAGGAGAGAAGGAACAGGATTCATTTACCTCAAAGAAATGGCTTCCGGACGTTCTTAAATGAAAAATCTAAATAACGAGTTTGAGAGGGAAGAAATTCAGAGACAGACAAAAGAGGACAAACCGAGGGTCAGGCCCTCATGTGGGTGAATCCAGATAGAACAGGTAGGAGCAGAGCTAGCGGGGCAGGCAGCCAAGGTGGAGCCAGTCGAGCAGGAGACCAGGAAGAAGCAGGGAGACAAGGTGGAGCAGGTGGGACAGGAAAGCCAAGAAGGAGACCAGGCAGATGAGAGAGAGCCAAGGGTAGGCTGGAAGCCAGAGTGGATCAAAGTAAGGGAACAGGCAGGAATTTAGGATTACTATGGTGGCACAGGTGGAGCAGAAGCGCACCTTACAGGAGCCCCATAACACTACAGACAAAGGGCTTGAGAGCACTTAGATGACTGTGGGACTGGAGAGTGCTAAGACAGCTATGTCACGTGAGAGCACTGAGACATCTAGGTTTGAGAGTGCTGAGAAGGCTGCAGAGCTCAAAAGTACAGAGAGAGATGGGCTTGAGGACACTTAAATGACTGTATGGCTTGAGAGCACTGACACGGCTGTACCACTTGAGAGTGATGAAACCACAGGAGTAGAAAGTGCTGAATCCATGGCACTTGAGTGTATGGAAACCACGGTGCTTTGGTGCAAGGGCATTGTGTGGCACAAAGAGTGCTATGACCACAGGGCCATAAGAACCCTGATTCGGCACAGATTGAAAGCATATGGGGCTTGGGATTGCGGAGAGTATCAGACTTTAGATCAGATTTTATTTCTTGACTCTTCCATTTATTTTGATCACAATTTTGTCCCATATACATTTAAGTGATCAAATTAATGTTATAAGCATTTTTAATTAACTGGATTAAAGTAAAATGAACAACTAATAGTTGACAAAAAAAAAATATGTATTCAGGTATACGTTATTATCAATGCTGCCTAAGCACACACAATATAGCACATCAAACACCACATACACTTGCTATTAAAGGAATAGTTCACCAAAAACAGAAAATTCTGTCATCATTCACTCACCCTTTGTAACATCTTGATGACGGGAGATGATGACATGAGGAGACGGTACACGGAATGGAATAACAAACGGATTTATTTCACAAACACTTACTGATAACAAACACTCACTGATAACAAACACTGGATACGGGTAGACAGGACAGGGACGACACAACCCAACGAATCAAAGAACCAAAGCAACCAAAATACCGGATAACGAAGGACACCGGTAACATGGTTACTGGTTTCCAACATTCTTCAAAATTACTTTTTTTGTGTTCAACAACAACAACAACAACAACAACAACAACAACAACAACAAAATTATAAAGGTTTGTAATCACTTGAGGGTAAGTAGTAAGTAAATATTTTTTTGGGGTGAACTTTCCTTTTGAAATGATTCAACCCCCTTGATCTGCAAGACACTTTGCTGCTGTAAACAAAATTTCATGAAAACAGTTCAACGAAAGCATTGGTAAACTATTATAAAACGTAAACCAAAAAAATGTGTAAATATAAAATTGTGTGATTCTGTGGGTATAAAGTTAATGGGGGAAAAAAACATCTAAAAAACATAAGATTGTCTCTAAACATTAAAGTGAAAAATTATTCAACCCTCAAAAGTAAAATTTTGTAGAAAATAGTTAGTTCTTTATATGCTTCAGCCACCTCTCGACTGGAATCTTGGCCCATTCCTCATTTGAGAAACTTTCAAATGAATCTTTGTTTTTTTTTCCCACTGCCACCACTCTCCTCAAATGTTTTTCACTCAGAAAATATTCAATCCTGATTGAATTTGGATGTATTCTTTGGGGTGATTGTCCTACTGGAAGTTTTTCCAAAAAAAAGGCATCATAATCTTGATAATCAAAATTGCCTATAACAAGAGCATCCCAATAACAAGACTGGCCCACTTTGAATTTGGATGCGATTTTCTTATAAGCTTTGCTAATTTTACTTTTACATTTTGCTTTACAAATGAATTGTAGCAAGTCAGCCTTTTGTGTCCTTTGTGGTCGAGTGATGTTCAGCAATGTGTCCAGACATGAAGGCCATGCTTGTCTAGTGTTATTCTTATACACTGCACCTATATGTCTTTCCTGCTTTCATCGGGTCATACTGCAACTCTTTGACAGTAAATTGAGGGCATTTTGGCAAACATTGTATTCACCTTGATGATATTAAGCTTTAACATCCTCTAAGGTTTTCTGGTATTTCAGTGTTAAGAATTAAGCTGCCAGCCTTGTCTCTACACACTAGACATTCATTCATTCATTCATTCATTTTCATTTCGGCTTAGTCCCTTTATTAATCTGGGGTCGCCACAGCGGAATGAACCGCCAACTTATCCAGCATATGTTTTACGCAGCGGATGCCCTTCCAGCTGCAACCCATCTCTGGGAAACATCCATACACACCCATTCACACTCATACACTACGGACAATTTAGCTTACCCAATTCACCTATACCGCATGTCTTTGGACTTGTGGGGGAAACCGGGGAATTCATTTTCTTTTCGGCTTAGTCCCTTTATTAATCTGGGGTCGCCACAGCGGAATGAACCGCCAACTTATCCAGCATATGTTTTATGCAGCGGATGCCCTTCCAGCTGCAACCCATCTCTGGGAAACATCCATACACACCCATTCACACTCATACACTACGGACAATTTAGCTTACCCAATTCACCTATACCGCATGTCTTTGGACTTGTGGGGGAAACCGGAGCACCCGGAGGAAACCCACGCCAACACAGGGAGAACATGCAAACTCCACACAGAAACGCCAACTGACCGAGGCTCGAACCAGCGATCAGCGACCTTCTTGCTGTGAGGCGAACGTGCTACCCACTGCGCCACTGTGAGGCCCCACACTAGACATTGTAATATAAATAAATATCCTCTATAGCTATTGTGATATCTATTTTGATAGCTATTTTTAATTGGTTATGTCTGCCACTTAGCTTTAACACATGCATGGGGTAAATTTGTTTATGTATGAACAGCTGAAGCAAATTAAATATTGTTATAGAGTTTGCAAAGGCTCTGTGTGCCCTGCATTGCAAATAACGACTTCAAAACAGTTATGTTGAATACTACATATACAGCGGGTACTGAATACATTACCACATTTTCTGTTAAATATATTTCTAAAGAAGCTGTTGACATGAAATTAGATTTTGGTAAAAACCCAAACAATTCAAATATACAAAAAAACAAAAAATAAAATAAAATAAAGATTAGTTATGTGTAATAACAAGGATGAAGTACTAAACTACTAAAACATATGTAATACTTTGTATAAACGGCTGTTTGTTTTTGGTAAGGACAGCTTCAAGATGCCTCTTGTATGAAGAATGGAGTTGCATGCATTGCTCTGATCTTTATTTCTTATTTTCTATTGGATTCAGGTCAAGTGATTGGTTAGGCCATTTCAACAGCTTTATTTTCTTTTCGGAAACTACTTGAGAGTTTCCTTGGCTGTATTTGGGATCATTGTCTTGCCAAAATGTCCACCCTGGTTTCATCTTCATCATGCTGGTAATGTAGGCATTGGGACTGAAGCTAATATTAATTGACACTGACGAGGGGCAGGGTTGCTGAATAAATACTAAGAGATTTCAGCTGCTGTCTGGGCTTTTCAGGCCTTTTTACACTGTGTGTTATACACATACAGTACATACATTACAGTATATACACATAGTATATACACACAAATACATCTGACCTGAAGCAATTTGTGCAATATTTACTATTTTAAATATCTTTTATATTCGCATATATTTAAGAATGTAATGATTTCTATGATTTCAAGGCTTAATTTTGTATCATCATTACATTAGAATGATTAACGAAGAATCATGTATAGAGTAACGATGCTAAAAAATCAGTATTTACAGAGTGTTGGATGGATCATTTTAATTGTGACTGTATACAAATACAACCTGTGATCATTTCTAATCATGGATAAATGACGTTTATTATAATACATTACAAGCTTATAACACTTTTATGTGGTAAAAATGCTTTTAAAGGGAGATTTTCTTTGCTAACTTATAGCATTGGCATATATGAATTAACTTTAAACACCTAAAACATTTCCAAAGCAAACATAAATTATGGGAAAATATTTTACAATGTTTTATTTTTTATTTTGTGTGTGTGTGTGTGTGTGTGTGTGTGTGTGTGTGTGTGTGTGTG
>CAIGQW010055679.1:334887-347133 GCA_903798125.1 Danio choprae | reverse complement strand
ATTTTATTAAAATATAATTCATTAAATAGACCTCAGCATTAATTTAGTTGTTCAAGCGTAAAATGAGATGAAAGGCTGTTTAAATGCAAGCACAGCAGGCGAGTGCTGAAACTCCATTGAAAATGCTGCGGTACAATAAATGTCCATATTTTAAAGACATGGCAAGGAACAATGGAATTTAATGCTGTGCTTCTTGTCGGGTCTGAGACTCACTTTATATTGTATCTCACTCAGGCAGTAAAGATTATTGATCTTTAAAGAAACCAGATCTTAAACGTGTTATATTTTATAATAGAATGACAGTTCACCGGAAGCGCTTGAGCTGGCTTACTGAAATGAAAAAGTCCCTGTGCATATACCCCTTTGCTTTGCACAAGGATTCATTTTTTATAGCGTTCGAAACACTATGTGCTATAGGGACACCTGGTGGTCAAAACAATATAAATGCAACAAATCTCAGGCAAAATATGCATTAGAAGAGTGTTTTCAAACATATTGCAAACTTTGAATTGCAAGTATAACCTATAATTGCGCTTAGCCTATCATCTAATATAATTTAATATTAAGTCTCTGCACAATATGCGTCGAGGCAACATGGTGGCTCAGTGGTTAGCACTCACAGCAAGAAGGTCGCTGATTCGAGTCCCGGGTGGGTCAGTTGGCATTTCTGTGTGGAGTTTGCATGTTCTTCCCATGTTCACATGGGTTTCCTCTGGGTGCTCCGATTTCCCCCACAGTCCAAAGACATGTGGTAGGTGAATAAACTAAATTGGCCGTAGTGTATGAGTGTGTGTGTGTGTGAATGAGAGTGTATGGATTTTTCTCAGTGCTGGGTTGCAGCTGGAAGGGCATCCGCTGTGTAAAACATATACTGGATAAGCGGTTCATTGCACTGTGGCGACCTTGGATGAATAAAGGGACTAAGCCAAAGGAAAATGAATGAATGAAAAAATGAATAATATGAATAATAAATAAATTTTTAAGGCTTATATTTTGTTTGTTCTGTGTTGTGCTCTGCTAAACAGGCCAGCAAGAGAGTATTTATTTATTTTTATTTTTATTTATTTTTATTATTTTACAAGTGCCTCACTAAATTGTCTACAAAATAGTTAAGCTTAACCGCAATCAGGTAAAACCAATAAAACTCCATTGAAAATACTGTGGTAAAATAAATTTTAGGTAAGACCAGGTAAAACCAATGAAACCTTTTCTGGGATTTGGCACTGAAGGGCAATCTGAGTGAAGCCACACGATTTTGATAAGGCTAAACGATAAATTGCATGCAATTTTCATGCACATTTGGTTCTGTAATCAGCTGTAAATCTCCAGCACCTATGTTCAGCTGGAGCAGTGTTTACAACACAAAGCCATAGTACTCTGCCAAACTACACAATATATCGCTATCATCATGCGATAATCAAATTGTAAATAATCATGCAGCGATTTTGACAGCTGTTTGCGTACCCTTTGTAGTAAATGCTGCTAATGTTAAGCCTAAAAGCCTGTGCAAATACCACATACAATGACATTTTTACTCAAAACTCACTGCAGTCGAGTGTTAAAATGAAAGTTCTTCTGTAAAATGATGTGTCTTCTTACACAGAAATAGCACGCAACATATTTCAAAATAGCATTCTAAGCAGTGACAAAGGCGTTGCATCATTACATACTTTATTATCAGGAAAATTAATATAATAAGAACAACTGGGATGGACCAACACAGAATGGTATTTCCTGGAAGAGCGCTCCCTCTGGCCTTTTGGAGGAAATTTACTGCTGATCACATCACTGTACTTTCCTCAAACGATGCGCAATCTTTTGCCTAATTTCAAATGCGATTTTATGACGATTTATTGTTCAGCCCTAGATCACACCCCATTGGAAGACCATTGAATTTTTGAAATGTTTCGAAACAATTATAACTTAACAACCCTACATGACCTTGACAAAATTTGATGTGCGCTCCAAAACACTGATTCAAAAGAAAAGATTCTTAAAGGTTTCAAAACTTCAAGTAGCAGTGCTTCGAAAGCAGCCATCACCAGTTACATAAGCAGCTGAGAGAACTGTTTTGATAGATAACACAAGTAGCCAAATAGAGATATGATTACAACGGTATATGTTCTGAATGTCTGCCCATTATATAATCATTCATAAGTTATTACAAGCACTTGATGACAGTTTAGATTAGCTTTGAGAAAAAGCAGTAATAATCTCATGCTCAGTGTTGTGCCTTAAACTGACCTGCTGGACTACAATTTAATTGGACCAATTTGTTGTTTATAATACATTTTCCATCCTGGCATTCTCATTATAGTGACACATTATTTAAACAATGTTTTACCCACTGCTTTTTCATTATTTCTGTTGAGTTGTCTAGGTATAGCTACATGTTTTGTCACAATGAGGAAGTGATACTTGTGTCTCTGTCCACAGTGAAAGTCTACCTGTCTGGTCTGATTAAAGGTGTTTGCTCTGCTTTTTCAGTCACATTGTTCTGATGCTAGCTGATGATATGGCCTGTAACTATAGAAACCCCAAACCAGCTACTGTGTTCAGTCATAAGAACATGGAGCTCAATGTGTATGGAGACGACGTGGAGGTGGATTACCGCGGATATGAGGTGAAGCTGCATTTGGTTTTAAACTAATAGTAAATACTGAATGTTGAAAGCTTGTCTTGAACAGTTAGTTTCAGGTTTTAAACTTAATGAAAAAAGTTCCAAATGAAGTCAAGGCAAAACCACCTTTTCCGAGCAATATACATTTTCAGTGAAAATTGAAATTGTAACACTAGAATCGCCAGGTGGTACATTTTTACCCATTACTGTTCTTCAAATGTAAATAACAGACCTTCAGTAACACATTCAAGCCTCCCAGTAATTGCCTTTTACTAAAATTGTCTCATTTACAATTCCCAGATGTTAAAACTTGTTTAGATAAAACCATTGAAAAAAACAGGGATTTACACTCACTGGCCATTTTATTAGGTACACCTGTCCCACTGTTTGTTAACGCAAATTTCTAATCAGCCAATCACATGTCAGCAACTCAATGCATTTAGGCATGTAGACATGATCAAGACGATCTGTCTGCAGTTCAAACCAAGCATCAGAATGGGGATGAAAGGTGATTTAAGTGACTTTGAACGTGTTATGGTTGTTGGTGCCAGACGGGCTGGTCTGAGTATTTCAGAAACTGCTACTACTGGGATTTTCATGCACAACAATCTCTAGGGTTTACAGGGAATGATCCGGAAAAGAGAAAATATCCAGTGAGCAGCAGTTCGGTGGGCGCAAATGCCTTGTTGATGCCAGAGGTCACAGGAGAATGACCAGACTGGTTTGAGCTGATAGAAAGGCAACAGTAACCCAAATAGCCACTCGTTACAACCGGGGTATGCAGAAGAGCATCTCTGAACGAACAACACGTCGAACCTTGAGGTGGATGGGCTACTGCAGCAGAAGACCACACCGGGTCCATCCTGCCTTGTATCAACGGTTCAGGCTGGTGTTGATGGTGTAATGGTGTGGGGGATATATTCTTGGCACATTTTGGGCCCATTAGTAACAATTGAGCGTTGTGTCAACGCCACAGCCTACCTGAGTATTGTTGCTGACCATGTCCATCCCTTTATGACCACAGTGTACCCATCTTCTGATGGCTACTTCCAGCAGGATAACATGCCATGTCATAAAGCGCAAATCATCTCAGACTGGTTTCTTGAACATGCCAATGAGTTCACTGTACTTAAATGGCATCCACAGTCACCAGAACTCAATCCAATAGAGCACCTTTAGGATGTGGTGGAACGGGAGATTTGCATCATGGATGTGCAGCCGACAAATCTGCAGCAACTGTCAGGACATGCAGATCATGTCAATATGAACTCTGAGGAATATTTCCAGTACCTTGTTGAATCTATGCCAGGAAGGATTAAGGCAGTTCTGAAGGCAAAAGGAGGTGTACCTAATAAAGTGGCCATTGAGTGTATACCTATAAGTGCCAGCATGGGTCAAATTTACCTGCTGTATAATGCCTGTATTTATGTGCTGCTTGTTTAAACTTGCTCAGCAATGACTTTTGCTGAATTAATGCTTATAGTGAATAAATAAAGTCATGAGCAAAAGAAGGCGATTTGTAGAGGTATTATTAGAGCCACAAAATGCCACAAATGATGGAGAGTCTGATGGTGGGGAAATAAGTTATGCGCCCGGGTCACATCAGTATCTGACAGCTGATCTAGAGCCTCCGACACACAACGCATGATCAAATTTAGAAGTTTCATCCAACTCATGAATGTTATTGAAGCTGTACACATGAATTTGTCATTGCATCATACATATATACATATAAATTACTATAGTTCATTATATGTCTATATAGCTATATTATAATTATAATATTACATCACCCAAAAATGTCGTTAATTACTTCTAATGTAACAATAAATAAAACAAAAATAAAGAATAAATAAATAAAACAAATTTCTCCAGAAGAAAAAAATATTATAGGAAGATTGAAAAATTCCTTGCTCTGTTAATCATTGTTTGGAAAATATTTAAAAAAGAAAAAAAATCAAGGTGGCTAATAATTGTGACTTCAACTGTATATATGACTAGAAATAATCACTTCATGACTGTAGATACTTCTTTTTTTAACACAGTGGCATTATACAGTGAACTAATATGTTTGTTTAGCCATTTTTAAACAGAATTTGTGCGTAGGTAAAATTTACCCACACTGGCGGTTTTTATGTTAAGACCAAAAAGCAACTTCTTCACCAGTCTTTTGTGATAGTTGTTTATTGGTTTCTTTTTATTTTGCAGGTTACAGTAGAGAACTTCCTGCGTGTCCTAACGGGACGTCTCCCTCCCAGTACCCCTCGATCCAAACGCCTGCTATCAGATGACCGCAGTAACATTCTCATCTACCTGACAGGTCAGACTGGTAACACGCTTGTTACAGGCATTTTTAATTCATCCCTTTTTCTAAATCTTTTTTTATTTTTACAGGTCATGGTGGCAACGGCTTCCTAAAGTTCCAGGATTCTGAGGAGATCAGCAACATGGAGCTGGCTGATGCTTTTGAGCAGATGTGGCAAAAGAGAAGGTAAGAGAGAGCTGGGGTGGGCATGCAGCAACTTTCACATATTTGTTATGATTTAATTGGCCCATGAACATTTTATAACTGTAACAACTGTAACAAGAGACAATTCAATCCCATCTTAACATTAAAACAGCTATGATAACATTATTTATCAATAAGTGGACCTTTTTGGATTCTCGGAAGCTATGGAAATGAAAAATGTAAAACAGGAAATACATTAGGACCGCTGTTATCTCTCAAAATGGTCTATACTCAGATTTGACCACACACAGTGCCAATATTGTGGTTATGAGGCACAAAAAAGCACACAAAAGTTTTCTTATCAACTATAATTAGATAATCATCACAATAAAGGTCCAGATTGCAGTTAAATGGTTGCATTTTGAAGACTTTTTCCCTGCCATTACTGATTTCTAGATCTGTGGCAAAAAAAAAAAATTGAGAAATCTATTCTGCATCGATTCTGAGATTTTCAAAATGCATCACTATTCTCCTTTAGTCGGTACTGAGATTAAGTTTTTAATAGCAGCATTAAATGTCATGCATTACAATGTGGGTTAGTGTTTGTTATTAAGTCAAACTGCAAGAGAAAATCAAGATCCATCTGGGATTGTGAAATATTTGCTCAACTTTTCCAGTGTTTTGGCTATGAATGATAGGAGTGAGATGTTCAGTATACTGTAGGTTTTTTAGGCAGTAGGATTACCTGAGCCTGCTTGAAAAGGGGGAAACAATGCAGAAGGATATGTTAATGATGGGAGAGACAGCTGGTAAAATAGCTGGAGTTATGTCCTGTAGGAGGTGAGAGGGAATAGGGTCCAGGCAGACCTGAGAGGAGAACTTTGGGAACTTCTGGCTCTTTGAGGGGGGAGAAGGAAGTGTTTTCTCCACTGTAGAAATGAGTCTGACTACTGACTACTGATTACTGATCAGTAGTGGCTTTAGTCATGTTAGTGAAGTAATTTGGACAAAGTAATGAGTTAAATATCCAAAAGAACTTGCGGGTGTCTGAAGTGCAGTTTTACACCTGCAAATGTGTAAATATATAAGGGAAGCTAGAGGAAACTGTATTTAGAAAACAAAATAGTACACAGATGCACCATTATAATACACCATTTTAACTTTATAGGATGGGGATAACTGGAAATAATTAAAGGTGCAGTATGTAAGTTTGACACCCAGTGGTTGGACTAGGTATTGCATGTCTGGTTCAAAACACACGCAAGCGCAGGTTGCCAGATTGATGACATCAACAGAAGTGTGCCTAACTATCTAGCCTAAAGGCTGATTTAAGTCGTGTTCTGAATAAAAGCAATGGCACGCGATGGTAGGAATATTTTCCATATACTTTTTGTCCTAACCAACACCTGAAATTTATATTTTAGATACGGCTTCTATTTCTAACAGCAGGATAAACTGACAATGATCATCTCAGGTACACTTTATGTGGTTTATCCGGTGTTAAATGCTAATAATGTGAGTTTGAATGCCATTTTACCTGACATTTATTGCCATACTACTGAAAGCAGCAGCAGATTTACTTCAGATCTTGAAAATAAAATAAACCCTTTGAAATTGAACTTTAGAATTGTGACAAACTAAAAAATATATGTGATTCAGCGTGTACGTTTAGTAATGTTAAAGAGGTTTACTATGTATTAATTGGATTGTAAACCTTACCATTTTGTTAGAATGCAGTAAGTGCACTATTCTGTGCTTCTGAATGGCTGTATTTAAATTTCTGTTGTGTTTCGTCTGGTGCAAGCAGCCAAATTGCTTATCATTGCAAATCGTGCCACGTAGCGTGTTGTTAGGACACAGGGTTACAATGTAACCTGCTCACCTAATGTTTACGTTCGTAATATTTATATTATTTGCTAATTTAGGAACCACCTCATGTGGAGCTCTGAATTTGCGTCTCATTTCGAAGTCTGCTACTGTCCCACCGGAGGTCGCATTTCGGTCACGGACACAAACTTTGAGAGCCTTCCTGACTGAATGTGTGAAATACCTTGTTTTCCACCAAGGCAACCCGGGGTGCTGAAATATAATTGGCTAAACTGGCAGTTGGCGGGTTAAAAGAACCAAAACAAAGACAGATGTTCCAACACGTAACTCAAAGCAGAAAATCTGACTTTAGCATTGTTTTTCAGATAAACAAGAATGTTCAGTTAGCATGTTTTTGAAATATCTGCAAACATATTATGGTATTTTTATGCTTTAGAACAAAGCTTACATACAGCACCTTTAATGCTGGAAATGTAATGAATAAGAGGGCACATATTTATGGTTTTTAATTTCATATTATAGTTTCATATCGCATCTTTGTGAACTCAGGTTCATTAGTTCTTTAGTCATTGTAAGACAGAGTTTAAGAAAAGTGTCAGTTTTAACAGTTTTTATACAAACTGACATTGAAAGTGGTCATGATAGTGAAACTAGGCTCGCCTAAAATGTTTTAAGCTTGATTGCTTTCAAGTCGTGTTTACTGAAACTGTAGCTCCAGTGACAAGAACAAAAGTGACAATCTTATTGGTGGAATATTTTTTGACGTGGCGCGTTAAGAACAAAAAAACGAGTCTGAGGTTGTTGTTTTTGTTGTTTTTTTTAAATTAAGCTTTTACAACTGTCATTTTGGACGTTCGTGTGCACAATCGCATTGGTAGCATTTGTTTAGTCACAAGGCGTAAAACATTGCTGATAAGCACTAGTGAAAAGCGTGGCCTTTAGGGAGTAAAGCACAACATGAATCAAACAGTTAAGTCTTTTTATAAGGCTATTGGGCTCAGCACTCTGACGTACATGGCTTAAGCACTGCAGCTGCCTAACCTATTAATTGTGTGTTATAAATGTCCTAATAGGCTGTTTAGGTTCCAGCGCTGTGTAAATATTGTGGGAGGCTGGTGTGAGGTGAAATGAGAGCTTCCTCTTTTCCTTTTAGAGCAAAACAGCACAGGATGTTTTGTGCCTATCAATGTGGTAATTGCAGGCTTGATCCAATAAATTAGTGAATCTCCTTTTGTGCTTCACTGCTTTTCCATTACATCTCAGCTTTGTGCAATTCCAAGTCTCTCTCTCACTCACAAACACACACGCACACGTGATTTGTTACTATTTATTTACTTATTTATTAATTTATTTTACTTTGAATGGAGCATAAATGGGTGCTGGGTTCTTGGTTGCTGTGGCAACAGCTTGCATAGAGTGCTGTTTTGGCTCCGACAGCCTTGAGCCCTGTACTGCAGGTCAGATCTTTCTAAATTTAATTACAATCAATATTACATCGTAATATTATATTTAGAAAGTGATTTAAAGAGCTCCTATTATGCTTTTTTTCAGATATTACATTTGATGTAATGTGTAAAAATAGCTGTTTGTGAATGTAAAAGTACTGCAAAGTTCCAAATATCAAACTTTATTTATTTATTCATTTATTTATTTACATTCATTCATACATACATACATGCATACATACATGCATACATTAGTGCTGCACGATATTGGACAAAAACTGACATTGCGATATTTAATTTGTCTGCGATATATATTGCGATATGAATGTAATTTCACATGATGACTTTCATTGATTGGGATTATTTTGTAGAGTAGTATCTGCATAAAATACAATACAATTGAACAGATACAAATGAATTTCATGGTTTTTCTGTGGAATCTAACAGTGTTGAGGTACAGCAATTTTATAATAATATATATAAAATAACACTGTATAGAGTCTTGATTGTATAAATAATTAAATACAAGTAATTTTGGTTTATATACCATTATAACCTCTTGGTTTAAGTTTGCTTAAATCTTTCACAGTCACTTAAAACACATCCAAATGAATATTTTTTTACTCTATTTTATAGTAAAACTTTGTGATGACCACAAAAATCACATATTCTGAACCTATAGGTGCAGATCAACTATAATCCCAACTTGACATTGCTGATTCTGCGATGTGACTATTGCAGATTTACACATTGCGATATTGATGCTGAAACGATATATTGTGCAGCCCTAACATACATACATACATACATACATACATACATATGTAAACCTATTAATGGAGCCATCCAAAACAAAATTAGTGTTTTTAAAATAGCATAACAAGAAATCAACTCATTAATTACACATTGGTTCAATAAAAAAATAAAACAACTATAAGAATATTGAGTAATTAATACAGTTTTTTTCCAACTGCTCACACACATTTGAAAACTGTCACTTTTTTTTTCAAAACTCTACACACAATTCCCAAAACTGCATACACAAAATGCAAAATGCGTCGCAATTCCTTCAAAATTTAACACTGCATTCATATTGCCATATATGCATGTCAGAATGAAGCATTTTCATCAAATGGCAAACACTACTTTCATAATAGGAGATGTTTGTATATACCATGTAAACACTGTTGTTCTAAGGGTGCTTTCACACTAGCACTTTGGGTCCGCACCCGGGTTCGTTTAAAGTCAGAGTACGATACGTTTAGCTAGTGTGAACGTTGTCTTCTGAAATCGGGTGTGCACCCGTGAACCGTACCCGAGTCCGCCTGAAAGAGGTGGTCTTGGGTACGGTTCGTGCAAATTCTGGTACGGTTGGCTTCTGATGTGAATGCAACCATACCAAATAACAGAAGTGAACCGCCAACTGTACAACAAACTTTAGTTTTCATAACGTTCATTCGTGTTTGTATGTCTGTGTATCACCTACCTTCGCGTTAAGCAGGACTGACCCAGTGCAAACAGCGATAATGTCTGCTTGTCTCCACCAAAAACTTCTACAGACATTGCGTGATGTTCTGAACGTTTTGTATATTTTTTGCGGCAGATAGACGCGAGTGGCTCTCTGTATTTTTGGTTTTTCTAACAAAACCAAAAGTTTCAGTAAAACTCAGTAAGACCGTGATATACGTACGTCTCCATTTTGGTGCTTTGCTTTCAGGTACACTGTAACAGGTACACTGTAAACACCAATTCAATGTAGAAACAGAAAACATTTTTTAGGCCAAAACATTACTGCTGTATACTATAGGATACAACAAAACTGTAAGCATATGTAAAGTATATTTTTTAGAATACAATAAAGAACACAGGTTGGCGATCATACACTTTTCAATGCCAGGTTGAGAAGAATTCCTCTATGGGATTTAGAAATGGTGAATATGGGGGTAGGTACAAAACTACAAATTGTGGATTTCAACAAAACAGCCTGGTGAAAACTAACTTCATCTTGAGATCTTTGACCTGTTTATAGGCCTATAACACAGTAAAGCAGTGTGATCAGTTAAGCAAATAATGTTTGCACTTGTGAGAAGTGTGTGTGAGTGCATGTAAATACGTGTAGCATTTTGATTGGTTGTGTTTGGAGAAGGAAAGCAAGTCACTTTCTGTTCGATTTTTGTGTTTTTGATTGAAAATTGTGTGCAGTGTTTTGAAAAAAAGGGTTTTATGCAATTGAAAACAGTTCAAGGCTGAGAAATAGCTTATGGTTTTGAAGAGTTGCTGTGTAGTTTTGCGTTTTGAGTGAGATGTTTTAGAAATCGTGTGACATGAAAAGATTGTGTGTGTAAGGAGTCAGAAATGGTTATTTATTGTATTATCCCAAAGATTTTCAGATGTTTGCTATGTGGTTAAAACATCTGATACACATATAAATTAAAACTGCATTGAAAAACAAATGTATAAGTCATGTACAAGTTGTGAGCAAATCCTTTAAATTTGAGATTAGTTATATAGTACAAAACTTTATGTACATTTTTTTTTATTTTATAAAAACATAAATTATTATGCCATACATATCTAGGCAAAACAAACCAAAATGTTCATATTTTTACATAGTTTTTAGTCAGGAAAATCAGCCAAAATAAATATTCCTCAAAGATTGTTTTTTTATTATTTGCAGGTATAATGAATTATTGTTCATCATAGACACATGCCAGGGGGCCTCCATGTATGAGAGGTTTTACTCGCCCAACATCATGGCTCTTGCTAGCAGTCAAGTGGGGGAGGACTCTCTCTCAGTAAGTCAAAACTTATGCACTTGATCTTTTTCACAACTGACATTAGCTATATTATAGCTGTAGGAAGTCATTGCAATTTTACAGATGCTTGGAAAATCATAAACATAAAAATCCCTATAACATGGAATAAAATTAGAAAAAATGATGTAAAACTGATGTAATTGATTAAATGATGTCATGGAGATTTTCAGAATCATGCTGTAATATGTATTTTTCTTCGTTTACTGTTTAGTGAATAACTATACATTTTCTGTACTGTTTAGTTATTTAATTGTGTCATACTGAGTGTTTAAATAAGCACATGCACATTTTAAATATTAGCATGTCAATAAAGGACATTTTTATTTCTTTTTCAAATGCTTTGGACTGATTATTTATATATTTTTTACATATTAATTACCTCAGTGTACTTTTTGCCTGGTTTTTCATTTGATACTTTTGTTCAATCTAGTCACATTGGAATTGGTATATTCCAGCCCATAGTAATGTAAACTAGATCCGATTCTACATAGGTACACTGTTTCTCCTGAAAGCCCTGAATATTTCTGATTTCTGCCACTGATTCCCCTTTATTGCTTTGCCTATACAGCATCAGCCAGACTTGGCAATTGGGGTCCATTTGATGGACAAGTACACTTTTTACTTACTGGAGTTTCTGGAGGAAGTGCACCCTGCTAGCCAAGCCAACATGAATGATCTGGTAAGTGCATTTGTGCATTTAGGTATTGGTGTCTGTTTATAATTCCAACTAAGCTGGAAAGTAGTAATAAGACGTGGGAAAAAATATATATATTTCTGTGGTTACTAATGGCTAATGTGACAAATTTTGTCTTGAGTTTTTGCAAATTTTGCGATATTTCTTTTATTGTTTTGTTGTGGAAATATACACAAATTTATACGTCTTAATTCATTATACATTTTTTTTAACCTCGAGAGCCTTTGTTCTCTGTAATTTTATATAAAGGAAACACTGACAGAAACTAGAGTTTACCCCTAAAGCCTGCTGTATCAAATTTGAAAATTAAAACAATTGTTTGAAAATAACTCGTCCGTCCTTGATGTTTGATGGCAGTTTGAACTTGTTGATAGAAATCATCCAGAGCAAGAGTG
>CAIGQW010055679.1:317100-329887 GCA_903798125.1 Danio choprae | reverse complement strand
TGTATATATGTATATGTGTATATATACATATATACATCAATGTCCTCAAACAAATGTTTATGTTTTTATATGACGTGGTAAAATTTAAAAATGAAATTTTTAATGTAGAGCTTTATTAGAAGGATATTTAATATTTTAATTGTAATTCCTTTGCTTTAGCGAGAATCAGTGGAGACATGCCATTCTGAAATATTTAACAATACTTTTATCAAATGTATGAAAGGCTACATTTTTTTTTCTTAAAACTGAATCGGATTTTGGAAAGCTGCTGTGATGCGAACGCAATGATATAGGCTAGCCTATATTTTATTACTCTTATGCTCTTATGTCCTGAAACACTTCAGCGATTTGCTTTACTTAATATAATCGAATAATATGCAACATCCTTAAATTATTCTCTTAAATTAAAGGGAATTACCTATTAAGTGTCATATAAAAATGTATGTTTTAGGTCTCTCCAGAGCATTTGGGCTGAATGTTTGACGGCGTCTACCGAAACTAGGATGTTATAAAGTTATTACCGGAAAATTTCTGTGGTTTTATATTATGGATGGTGCGCTGGGTCATCCCTTCGTTAGTGGTGAGACTACTTGATGTACGACGCAAACAGTTGGTCAGCGAGTAAACAAATATAATGAATGCAAATACATAGGCCTATGCGTATAGACATATAGTAATGCTGTACTGTAACGTGCAATTTGTTTGTCTTCATTTTAATCGTTTCGTGATGATGTGATGGTGTGCTTTATCTGCCTGATTACCGCTGAACTGGGTGGGTTGTGTGACGTTTGATTTGGGGGGCGTTCTGGGGGTGGGGTTTGCGTGCCGTGCTGCGAGCTACTAGCCCAACAGTGGAAACGCGACATTATTTTGGCCTCACTGCTCAACCTCCAGGGCCATTGGCATGGTCCGGCCCAATAAAAGCCCTGGCTCACACTGGTCGACAGTGAAAATGCGGTTATTGTGGAGTCTTGTTTTCCTAGTAAAGCAACCTTGTTTGTCCCACCATTGTTTATAGTTCTTGTTTGATTCTTTGCCGCCTAGTCTGACCATTCGCCTGTTTTTGACCTTGCTTTTTGGATTACCTTTATGCTGCTGTTACCCTTTAATAAACTCCATGTAGATCCACATGTCTGTTGTCAGCATCTAGTCGTTACACCAGCATTCTTCACTATATTTTCTTTTGTGGTACACATGAGGAAAGAAATTAGAAAGAACTATCCCTTTAATTCTCAAATCTATTCATTTAATTTAACAGCCATCTTTCAAAGGATGTCATTCTTGATGTTCGTGGTAAATTTAATTACATTATATTTAGATGGTTACAGCGATACAAGGTAAACTACACAGTTGTTAATGTTAGCTGATATACAGTTGCAATCAGAATTATTAAACCCCCTTTGAATTATTTGTTCTTTTTTAAATATTTCCCATATTATGTTTAACAGAGCAAGGAAATTTTCACAGTATGTCTGATAATATTTTTTCTTCTGGTGAGAGTCTTATTTGTTTTATTTTGCCTAGAATAAAAGCAGTTTTAATTTTTTTTTAAAACCATTTTAAGGTCAAAATTATTAGCCCCTTTCAGCTATATTGTTTTCCGATAGTCTACGGAACAAACCATCGTTATACAATAACTTGCCTAATTACCCTATCCTTCCTAGTTAACCTAATTAAACTAGTTAAGCTTTTAAATGTTACTTTAAGCTGTATAGAAGTGTCTTGAAAAATATCTAGTAAAATATTATTTACTGTCATCATGGCAAAAATAAAATAAATCTGTTATTAGAAATTAGTTATTAAAACTATTATGTTTGGAAATGTGTTGAAAAAAATCTTCTCTCCGTTAAACAGAAATTGGGGAAAAAAATTTATAGGAGGGCTAATAATTGAGGGGGTTTAATAATTCTGATTGCCACCGTACCTGTGCACATATTCCTCTGCAATTCTATAAAAAACCCTCTTAGTTCACATTGCTGGTCCTATTATTGTACGTTATTCATATGAGCATGTTATTCCAATGAAAGAAAAATCCTCAATTTTCCAGTCATGATGTCAGGTCCCTGCAGGTCAAAATTTCCATTCTCTCCGCAATCAACTGCAATCTCATGTTCAGGTCCGCCTCTATTATTATACAGGAACCCCACTGGATTAACAAAGACAATATATTTCATTGAATGTTCAGTTTCACTCTGAAATATGTTACATTATGGAAGAACAATTCATTTTGAGTGCAATTTAATGTTAACTAAAAAAAAATGCAAGACCCCACAAGCTTTCCCCAGCTGGATGGGATTAGGCTTACAATATTTCATCCTGATATCATACAAGATATAAAGGATGATTCAAAGCTTAGAGTGGATTGAGAGCAAAACGTCCTAAATTTAGATTAAATGTAATGATAATGGCATAAACCAGACAAATATGGAAACAAATACTTAAATGATTTTGGATAGACTCTATACAGGGCACATCATACAACAGATGCTATGTAAATAATGTTCTTTTTCTTTGTATTATTATCTGTTAAACTGTAAAATCATTATTGAGTAAATGCGCTACACTGAAAAAAATTGTTGGATTTACTACTTTTTTTTAAGGTAACTGGATGCAAACACACACAAAAAATTACATTTGCTGTTTATTCAAACTACTTATTTAAAATGAGCTCAAACAACACAATTCTTGAGTTTTTTTGGGACAACTTGATTGTTTTATGTTCAATCTACTTAAATTTGCAAAAATGAATAAGTTAACTTAATTGTTTCATGTTGCCCCAATACAAATCGATTGTGTGGAACCCAGCATTTTTACAGTGTAATTTATATGGGCTGAATTTAAACTAACAAATTAAATTTAGCAATGTTAAACTTAAACAGTTTGTTTAAATTCAGCCCATTTAAATTGTTTGCAACCAGTTACCTTAAAAAAATGTCAATCCAATAAATTAATTTTGTTCATTAAACATGTACTAGAACTTGACAATCTTTTAGACACATTTGTGTCTAAATTCCCATTTGACTGATAGCTGTGCATTTGTTTCAGTTTAAAGTGTGCCCACAAAGTCAGTGTGTTTCCACTCCGGGCCACCGTACTGACCTGTTCCAAAGGGATCCGGGTAGTGTCCTCATCACTGACTTCTTCGGAAGTGTCCGGAAAGTGGAAATCACCAAGGACACAATCAGTCTGACGTGCCCTGTAGAGTCGCCAGTGCAGAGGTAAGTATACCACAGTTGTTACTATGTAAATGATTATGCCCATTACTTTTACCTTTCCCTTGATGACTGTACATAATATTTTACTAGATATTTGTCAAGATACTAGTTTTCACCTTAAAGTGACATTTATAGGCTTAACTAGGTTAATTAGGCAAGTTAAGGTAATTATGCAAGTTATTGTATAATGATGGTTTGTTTTGTAGACAATTGGAAAAAATTGTGCTTAAGGGGGCTAATAATATTGACCTTAAAATGGTTTTAAAAAAATGTAAAACTGCTCTTATTTTAGCCAAAATAAGACAAATAAAACTTTTTCCAGAAGAAAAATTATTATGGGAAATACTGTGAAAAATTCCTTGCTCTGTTAAACATCATTTGGGAAATATTTGAAAAATAAATAAAAAAATCACAGGAGGGCGAATCATTTTGACTTCAACTGTATATGCAGTTACCTTGCAATATACTGCCTTTATAGTCATTGAACTTAATTAGTGATGCACATTAATTTGCGTATTTTGTATAATGTGTGTGGGGACAGGAATCATCCTGTTCATCAGTCTTGTGCATTTAAAACAACATGAAACATAATTTGTGGATGTCTTTTCTCCACTAATTGTCACTAGGGTTGTAATTATACATTTCTGTCATCGTGTCCTCACCCTCATGCTGTATCAAACCTTTTCCAAACACAAATTGAAGGGACAGTTCGCCTAAAAAATTTAAATTGTCATCATTTACTTGCCCTCCACGTGTTTCAAACGTTCTTTCAACTTTCAGTCTTTTGGAAGAAAGCAGGAAACCTGTAACCACTGACTTCTGTAGCATTTTTATTTTTACCATCGTTGTCAATGATTACCAGTTTTCAACATTCTTTGAATGATCTTTTTTGTGTTCACCTGAAGAAAAAAAAAAAAGAAAAAAGAAAACTGCAACCACTTGAGGGTGTGTAAATTGTGAGTATCCCTTTAATATAAAATTGTTTTTAAGAAACTTGAGATTTCAATCCTTAAATTTGAAGTCAATTAGTTGAAGAGAGCCTGGACTTGTGATCACCCAAATGCCTCATACGGTTCGGTACAGTACTGTTCACCCTGATCAGGTTTGTGTTTGCACTGCCAATACCCTTTGGCATGGTGTATGCCAGAAAGTTGTGATCGATATCATTCTTGCTCAAAGAATATAGCCATATGGCTCGTTCACATATCACATTTATCCACACATTTAGATGTGAAATGTGAACAAAAACGTGAATAACAATAGCGGACATACAGCAGACCCTGTTCTTGGTCCTGTCGTATGGCTGTTTGTCACAAGAAGGCAACAAGGTTTGTTTGTTTTCAAGTACTTGAAAGTATTTCAGACATACAGTATGGATTCAAGGACTGGAAAATACTTCAGAATAAACAAAAGTCCTTCAAAGTGCTTGAAATTAATTTGAAATGACATTTGTTTATGGTGTTATTTCAACAATTGTACAGTCGTGGCCAAAAGTTTTGAGAATGACACAATTATTAGTTTTCACAAAGTTTGCTGCTACACTGCTTTTAGATCTTTGTTTCAATTGTTTCTGTGATGTACTGAAATATAATTACAAGCACTTCATACGTTTCAAAGGCTTTTATCGACAATTACATCACATTTATGCAAAGAGTCAGTATTTGCAGTGTTGGCCCTTCTTTTTCAGGACTTCTGCAAGTCGACTGGGCATACTCTCAATAAACTTCTGGGCCAAATCCTGACTGATAGCAACCCATTCTTTCATAATCACTTCTTGTAGTTTGTCAGAGTTAGTGGGTTTTTGTTTGTCCACCCGCCTCTTGAGGATTGACCACAAGTTCTCAATGGGATTAAAATCGGGGAAGTTTCCAGGCCATGGACCCAAAATTTCAACGTTTTGGTCCCCGAGCCACTTAGATATCACTTTTTTCTTATGGCACGGTGCCCCATCGTGCTGGAAAATGCATTGTTCTTCACCAAACTGTTGTTGAATTGTTGGAAGAAGTTGCTGTTGGAGGGTGTTTTGGTACCATTCTTTATTCATGGCTGTGTTTTTGGGCAAAATTGTAAGTGAGCCCACTCCCTTGGATGAGAAGCAACCCCACACATGAATGGTCTCAGGATGCTTTACTGTTGGCATGACACAGGACTGATGGTAGCGCTCACCTTTTCTTCTCCAGACAAGCCTTTTTCCAGATGCCCCAAACAATCGGAAAGGGGCTTCATCAGAGAATATGACTTTGCCCCAGTGCTCAGCAGTCTATTCGCCATACTTTTTGCAGAAGATCAATCTGTCCCTGATATTTTTTTTGGAGAGAAGTGGCTTCTTTGCTGTCCTTCTTGACACCAGACCATCTTCCAAAAGTCTTCGCATCATTGTGCATGCAGATGCGCTCACACCTGCCTGCTGCCATTCCTGAGCAAGCTCTGCACTGGTGGCACTCCGATCCCGCAGCTGAATCCTCTTTAGGAGACAATCCTGGCGCTTGCTGGACTTTCTTGGACACACTGAAGCCTTCTTAACAAGAATTGAACCTCTTTCCTTGAAGTTCTTGATGATCCTATAAATTGTTGATTTAGGTGCAATCTTAGTAGCCACAATATCCTTGCCTGTGAAGCCATTTTTATGCAATGCAATGACGGCTGCACATATTTCTTTGCAGGTCACCATGGTTAACAATGGCAGAACAATGATTTCAAGCATCACCCTCCTTTTAACATTTCAAGTCTACCATTCTAACCCTGACATAATGATCTCCAGCCTTGTGCTCGTCAACATTCTCACCTGAGTTAACAAGATGATTACTGAAATGATCTCAGCAGCTCCTTTAATGACAGCAATGAAATGCAGTGGAAAGTTATTTTCAGGATTAAGTTAATTTTAATGGCAAAGAAGGACTATGCAATTCATCTGATCACTCTTCATAACATTCTGGAGTATATGCAAATTGCTATTATAAAAACGTATGCAGCAACTTTTCCAATTTCCAATGTCATTCTCTATACTTTAGGCCACGACTGTACTGCACTGCTGTCAAAAATAGAATGAAAAAAGAGAGAAATTCTTAATTTAAAAATCTTACATTTAAATTTTGTGCAAGAACTATGGCAAATAATGCACATTTTATCAATATTTCAGAAACCGCATTAGAATATCACCATTGTTGAATTCAACTAAATTTTTTGAAAAATTATCATCATCGGTCAAAACATCAATATCACTCTGACATTGTAATGTCAATATTAAGTGTAAGTCAATTGTTAAGTACAGTAAGGACTGTCATGCTGGTAGTGTGAATTACTAAGGTGATTGATTTGAAATTAATGGTGCTTTAAAAAGTGCTTGACCTTAAATGGGGACCCTGTTCATTGTTGCGTGCCATAATTGAATTATTACAGCGTTTAGGTTGTGTATTTAAAAATGGCGCTTCCTGTGTTGTTTTTATCCCCTTGTCTTTTTGGATTGGCTACAATGATTCTCTGTAAACCAATAGCATTCAGCAGTGAGTCTAGCTCCACCTTTTTGGTACTGTTGTGCTAGGTACCGTTATTCTGGGTACAAACCACAAGATAATCAGGCTGATTTTGAGCCGATTTCTCCCCGTTCCGATAATCCAGTCCCAATTATCTTGGTGGTTATAAAGATTTCCTTATTAGATGTTCCTGTGGTGTGAGACATGTTAAGTGTGACTTAAACTGCTCAGAAGAACATCGGAGGCCCTTTAATCGAGAATCGTAAATATTCAATATGTTCAGAAATCGTAATGTATGGGGGGAACCTGATGACAATCGCATATTTGAGCTGGAGATTATCATGTGAAACGAAACAATATCCAATCAAAAAGCAGCTTACAGAAGATGGAAGCATAAACACAGTCATAATGCATATCAAAGTGAAATGGGTTCAGCAGAGATGGAGGATCAGCTTGTCGATTTCTGGCATGAATGTTTATTCATTTATTTGGTTATTCATCCTGTCGTGATTATTCTTAAGTTTCGAGAGATTTTGCTAGATTCTGTGTTCACATTTATGACTCTTGGTTTAAAATATTGGTGTGTGTTGTGCTGCCTATGAAACATCGCAGCACACCACACACTATATGAGCAAAACTGTGAAATCGAGGATTTTTTGTCCTCATGTTTGTGGTCTCTGACATTTTGAAAATCTTATAAGATGTAAAGAAAAATAATGATCACCACACACTATACCAGCAAAACAGTGAATTCTAAGATTTTTTTCGTCCTTATTTTTGTGGTCTCTAACATCTTAAAAATCCTATAAAACAAAACAAAACAAAAAAACTGACCACAATCTCTATATGAGCAAAATGGTGAAATCTAGGATTTTTTTGTTGAAAAAAATAATAATAATAAAAAGTTGTACAGTATGTATGCTTCACTATTTTTGTGGCTTTGACAGTGGAAGCAGAAATAAATGCATACACACTATACCAACCCATACCAAACCAATAGAGTCTGTGTGCACCACATGTCACTTGTCATTGAAACGGATTCAATGAGTGCCTGTTTTCATAGCATGAGTGTACTTCATGAGAACAAATTAGAGTGAACAGTTTTAGAGACAGCACACCGCGTTCAACTACTGTATTTAATGGTGAATGTAATGTTTTGGATTGCAAGGGAAATGCCACATGTCCGATTTTACCATATGTCTATTTATATGTAGCCTAGTTAGTGACAGTGCTAGCAGATGCGTCTAACATAATTAATAATGCAGCAGCTTTGGACTATTTTTATTCTGGTGTCTTCATTGCCCTCGGCATTAAGGAACAAGTCACCCAGGCTCTTTCTGAAAACGTAGCTCTATATACATTTCTGGAGAGTGCCAAATATGTCCCAGGAGGTATGTTTTTTTTTTCAGTTTTTGTTTTCGCAAATCCACCAGAGGACGCTGTGTACAGTTTTTAAGATCTCAGATTTCTCTCGTGAGTGCCATTCGCGCCTGCTCTTCTGGTGTAAATCCTCCAGAGGCCTCTGTCGACTGACTGACTGAATGACTGACTGACCAAATCAGTTGCCTTTAGACTTCCCTTTAGATGTTAATGAAGTTGCTCCTTGGCTGTTGGCACAGCTGTTCTATGCTCTATCTCTTTATGTTAATGCAGTTTCCACACCATTGATGAGATGGTTCTCTTTGCCACATACCCATCGCCATTCTACAATTGCTACCATTTGCTCAAGATGTAGTCACCTCAAACAATGCAGAGACAACAAACTGTTGACTTATCTTTTCTATCATAATTCAGCCCTTTTGGGAAATGAGCATCAATACACCATTTAGAGTGGAAGTTGGGTCGATGCAGACTCATTTCTTACATCACGGTCAGGTCTTCTCTGCGTCTCAAGTCCGCCGACGTACACTGCAAGCCACTGGAGAAACTGGTAAAAGTGGGAAAGCCGTCCATACTGCCCTGTAGCGTTCATTTTAAAGTCATACCTCTGGCTACATAATTTGCGATCTCCAGAATAGGGCTACGTTTTCAGAATGAGCCTATGTTGAAGTCAAATGAAGTCCACTAGCTGAAGTCCATATTCAGTGGTTCATTTTTGTTATTTTCTTATCATATAATATAATAATTTATAATCTTGTTTCATGTGTTCAGTAGTTTGATACATATTGTATCAATACACCCCTAATTTCCATGTACATTTGAGGGCAAAATTATTAGCACTCCTGTGAAATATTTATTCTTTTTTAAATATTTCTCAAGTGATTTTTAATAGACCAAGGACATTTTCACAGTATTTCTGATAATATTTGTCCTTCTGAAGAAAGTCTTATTTGTTTTATTTTGGCTAGAATAAAAGCAGTTTAATTTTTTTAAAATATTATTAGCCCCCTTAAGCAATATTTCTTTTAGAATTGTCTACAGAACAAACCATTGTTATACAATGACTTGCCTAACTAGCCTAACTTGCCTAATTACCCTAGTTAAGCCTTTAAATGTAACTTTAAGCTGAATACTAGTATCTTAAAAAATATCTAGTAAAATATTATGTACTGTCATTATGGTAAAGAGAAAAGAAATCACCTATTAGAAATGAGTTATTAAAACTATTATGTTTAGAAATGATTTGCTAAATAATCTTCTCACCTTTAAACAGAACCTAATATATACTTTATAAAAAATAGAAAAGGATTAATGTTTAACAGGAGGGCTAATAATTCTGACTTCAACTGTACATTCTTTATTTGTATAGCCCTTTTTATAATACTGATTAGTAGCTTCACCATGATAAACAGTAAAAATCAATCAGCCATGGAACCTAATGGAAATATATTATACTACAATATTTATTTCCCTTTCTTTGGCCTCATTATAATTATAGTAGTTTAAATGATTGTTTAGTGGTCTGAGTAGAAGCCTTAATTAACCCATTTGAAATGTTCCAGACCAAATGATCTCATTTAATTAAGTGTTAGAAGCATTGTGACTGTTCGCTATTAAAAACCCTCATTAGTGATATTGACTCTTCTAATGACCCGTTAATGATATTACACAATGCGGTCACCATGGTTACTGCAAATATCTGCCAAGTCAAGTCGCACAGGTTTCCAGGATGATAAATATGACTAAAACGGCTACTCAAATTTAAATGCTAATTAACTTCTGATAACAATAAAACGTCAGTAGTTTAATATACAGTTGAAGTCAGAATTATTAGCCCCCCTGTTTATTTTTTCCCCAATTTTTATTTAACGGGAAGATTTTTTTCAACACATTTCTAAGCAAAATAGTTTTAACAACTAATTTCTAATAACTGATTTCTTTTATCCTTGCTATGATGACAGTATATAATATTTTACTAGATATTTTTCAAGATACTAGTATTCAGCTTAAAGTGAAGGTTAACTAGGTTAATCAGGCAAGTTAGGGTAATTAAGCAGATCGTTGTATAATGATAGTTTGTTCTATTGACAATCTGAAAAATTATTGCTTAAGGGCGCTAAAAATTTTACCCTTTAAATGGTTAAAAAATTTTCTTACTGCTTTTATTTTAGCCCAAATAAAACAAATAAGGCTTTCTTCAGAAGAAAAAATATTATAGGAATTACTGTGAAAAAAATCCTTGCTTTGTTAAACATCATTTGAGAAATATTTGAAAAAGATAAAAACAATTCACAGGAGGGCTAATAATTTTCACTACAACTGTGCATTGAACAAATTGCTTGCAAATGTTGCGGTCCTTGCTAAATTCCATGTTATGCTAAATCACAAAGCATAGAAAGAACCATTTCTGAAACACGATCTGTCAAGCACTGCTTGCATTTCACAAAAGTTAGAAATCTGTATATCTTTGTTTACAAAACTCTTCAATTTCAATTACGATTTCTTTTTAATGTCAAGATATTATGTCAAGTCTTCTATGTGCTCCTTTAGAAAGCACTATATATTAAAAGCATCGCTCAGGCTAAACACATTTTAGTATAAAGTTCCCACATAAAAAAACGCTTGTTAGCAAAATTATTCACATGTCATTCAAAAGCTCACAGTGAACAAAGTAGCCACAAATGGTTTCAGTTGCTTTAAATGGACAAACGAGAGGAAATGCACAAGAGGACAAAATGGTGAAAGGCCGATGATGGCATTTGTCTATGTGCTGCTCTAGTTGACCTTTTCTTTGGACGGCTGAAAGGAATATGACATTTCCATATGTACAGAAACATTCTGAGAACATCTAAATAGCTGTCAGTGCGATTTCACATTATATGTCAAAGTATAATCACAGTTTTATCCCCCTTATTGTTTTCTGGTATTTAGGTTTTTGTTTTGTTTTTGCTAATTTACTAATATATTTACAGCAGTGTTTATTTATTTATTTATTTATTTATTTATTTATTTATTTATTTATTTATTTGTTTGTTTGTTTTAGTTCTTTACAATAATAAAAATGAATAATAATAATAATAATAATAATAATAATAATAATAATGATGATGATAATAATAATAATACTTTTTAAATAAAAATAATAATTAACCTTATTAGTCTTATTATTCTTATTTAGGGTTGTTGTTTATAATAATAATAATAATAGTAATTATTATTATTATTATTATTATTATTATTATTTGTTCATTTTCCTTCGGCTTAGTCTTTTAGAACATGCAAACTCCATTATTATTATTATTATTATTATTATTATTATTATTATTATCATATTCAACATCGGCCTCACGGTGGCGCAGTGGGTAGCACGTTCGCCTCACAGCAAGAAGGTCGCTGGTTCGAGCGTCGGCTGGGTCAGTTGGCGTTTCTGTGTGGAGTTTGCATGTTCTCTCCCTGTTGGCGTGGGTTTCCTCCGGGTGCTCCGGTTTCCCACACAAGTCCAAAGACATGCGGTATAGGTGAATTGGGTAAGCTAAAATTGTCCGTAGTGTATGAGTGTGAATGGGTGTGTATGGATGTTTCCCAGAGATGGGTTGCAGCTGGAAGGGCATCCGCTGCGTAAAACATATGCTGGATAAGTTGGCGGTTCATTCCGCTGTGGCGACCCCAGATTAATAAAGGGACTAAGACGAAATGAAAATGAATGAATGAATGATATTCAACATCATCCTTGCTTTATTTTGATGTTTTGGAAAAAAAAAATATGCACAACATCTTTATTAATTAAATTGAGAATAATAGAATTTACATCAGATTAAATTAAATGTCATGCATAATTTGTAGGAGGGTTTTACAATTTGAGGAAATGTGTCTGAGCTGTAAAATAAATTTGCTGTAAGTGTGCTGTTAGAAATGCTTTCCACAAGATGGCAGTAGTATTTCTTGGATTAAGCTGAAAAATATAGCAGATTTTCTTCATTGTCAGGATAACTGTAATTCAGTCGGTGTTGTGGAGGAATCTGTGTCATGTTAGGTTTATAAAGCTTCTGTACATTTGAGGGGGAGGGAGGTTATCAGAAAGGAGCAGCTTTTCCAAAATTAATTGAATAATTACTTCAATAATTACTACTGTCAGTGTTACAAACCAGCAACATTTTTAAAATAATTTTTGTAATTACATTTTTGTAATGTTTGTTAATATGAAAAACAAAGATAATTTGTTAGTGGACTTAGTGTAATTCAGCAAAGCATTTAGAAAGCATTTTTAACAACACACTTACTGCAAGTTTATTTTACAGCTGTAAGTGAATTGGGTGAACTATATTTGCCGTAGCGTATGAGTTTGTGTGAATGAGTGTATTAGTGTTTCCCAGTACTGGGTTGTGGCTGGAAGGGCATCTGCTGCGTAAAACATATGCTGGAATAGGTGAACAATGGAAATTGCCACTTACCTTTCCTTACGCTAAACCAGTCCTGTTAGATTGTATATATTATTATCATCACATGGTATAATAGACCAGGTAATCGCAAAAACTAGACATTACAAAGGTATCAATGAGACTGCAGGACGTTTGTACATGAATATAGTATGGGTTAGCTTAAATTTAGCATAAAATAAAAAATTAAGATTTTTAAAAATGCATATATTTACCTAAAATTGGCTATTACCTGTTTTACCATGTGTGTGTGTGTGTGTGTGTGTGTGTGTGTGTGTGTGTG